>JARHVA010003241.1:535000-712500 GCA_037957365.1 Torreya grandis
ACTATGTGAATTTTGTATTGATAATTGTGTTTAAATAAATAATTCATCACTCATCAAGTATATCTAAATCATCAAGGTAGGATTCATGAATATCTTTATTAGGAATCATGCCATGAATAGAAATGTGTAGAGAGGGTAACTCTAATTTTGATGGTAAAATAGATTTTAATGAAATTACTTAGATGTTTCACAATAATGGAATACAATATCATTTAATTAAGATAAAAATAATCGTATCCACAATAATAATTGATAAAATATCATAATACTTGATAATTATGACTGAGCCACTATGAGGGTGAAACCTTCATAGTAATGCAATAAGAGCATAATTTGTAATATGATGATAAAAGACTAACCACTAGATCCTATATATATTATAATTAGCCATGGTTACTCCATAGGATAACCATACTAAGAACATAGATAAATAATATAATATGAAAGGGAAGTAAGCCACAAGTTGGCCACACATATCCCTATATGCATTATAGGTTAAGGGTGTAGCATGCCCCTCCCCTTATAAACAGCATTTACCTCAATGTTCAATAAAATTTAGATTCTACTAAAGGAAATATTCATCCTCCTATGTTTCATCTTCATTATTCAAGCTCTTCCACTTGATTAAATACTCCTTAAACTCTCTTATTCATAGACTTTTGGTGTATGTGTGAAGGATCTTATTAGGTTCCAAAATGACTATGCCTTCTTCATATAGTTTAGATAACTTAGTCTAGGTATACAATCTCTGTCAAATGACTTTATTCAGTCAAGATACATGAAATAAAAAATCTGTGAGTGGATTAGGTTAGCTCTAGCTTGTATACCACACTACCAATTTTTTGTAAGATTTGATAAGGTCTATAATACTTAAGAGGAAGTGTATTATCATTTTTTGGTTGATTCAAAGGAATATTATTATATGGTTAAAATAACATAAATACCTAACCACTATTTTAAAAATTCCTTTCACTATAGTGTTGATTGTATTTTTTATTAATTCTATTTTATGTCATTATTAAATTCTCCTTTAAACTAGTTATTACCTCAAATTAATGCTCAACTCATTCCTCAACAATTCAAACCTTGGATTTTACCTTTAAATGTGAATTTATGTTTTGGGTATGATAGCCATAAATTTACACAAAGAGAGGCATTTTATAATAGGTATGGAAGTGTTATACCACCATTTTGTTGGTGGCAGCCAATAGACCCAATGTTCCTATTTATCTAATACAAAATAATAAATATACCCTTCTAAGAATTTTTTAATAACCTCTATTTTCCAATCATATTTAAGATGATAATGCTATATATGAGTAACCTAATAACACAAATTATCATGATCACTTACAATGATTTTGAGAGTACCATATAGCTTTTGAACTATAGTGAGAAAAGTAGTAGTTATTTTACTAGATACAAATGGTTGTGATATGGAATAAAAATAAGCATATTTTGTGAGTCTATCCATAAAAAACATGATGAAATTTTTACCTTCAAACCTCAAAAACACTATAATTAAATTCATGGAAACCTCTCCCACCATTGTCTAGGGATGGGTAATGGTTGTAGAAGATCTCGTGACTTAATGTTTCTCCTTTATTTTATTGAAAAACCATGAATTATTACAAAAAATTATATATATCCCCATTGAGTCCTTATAAAAATAAATATTTCTTGATTCGATGATATGTATTAAAAAATCATGAATACCCCCTAATGGATATACACAAAGATCCTAAATGATCTTGTGTTTAAGGAAAGAATCCTTACATAGGTATAATCTATCTTTATATGATAATGTGTTGCATTTCCAATATTTTTTTGTAGAGACACCCAAACCATGATAAATAATCTAAATCAATACCTATGTATCCATGTCATTCTCCCATTTTGATATTACTTTTTCTAACCAATTTACTTGCCAAATGGTCATTACACATAATAATGCCTCAATTAATTCATCCCTCCTAGAAATTGCATCTACTATCATATTATATTTTGATTTCTTATAGACTATTTAGAATTCATATCCCAAATGCAATTGGTCTTACTTATTTCATGATAACTACCCCCATGTCATATCATGATGCATTGCATTTAATAACAAACATTTTGGAAAAATAGGGGTTGCCAAAATTAGAGTGGTGCACATAACCTATTTTATCTTCTTAAATTCCTTGGTAACTAGTTTAGTCAAATGTAAGGAATCTTTATTTAACAATTTTCTAAGTAGAGATAATATATTCCCATAAGTTTTTAAAAATCTATGATAGTAGCCTATTATCCCAAAAAATCCATGAATATTCTTGATGGTCTTTAACACCTTCTACTTTATCATAAATTTTATATTATTAAGGTAAACTTTGGATCCTTCATGTGAAATAATATGACCCAATTACTCCACCTTGTGGACTCAAAAATCATATTTTGAGAGTTTTACATAAACTTGATGTTATTCTAGAACCAATAGTACATGTTTCACATGTTTTAAATGTTCTTCCCAGGTTTTTTATTGATTAAGATGCCATAAAAACACCAAAACAAACTTCCTTAAAAATAATCAAAAATAGTATTCACCAAACTCTAAAATGTATATGGTTCATTTTTTAGACCAAAAGGCATGACCATAAATTCATAATGTCCTTCATGAGTTTTGAAAGTTTTTTTAATAGATATCCTCATCTCTAATCTAAATATGATGATACCTATAATGAATATCTAGTTTGATAAAATAAATAACACATTCAATTCACCTAAAAAAATATCTATTAATAAAATAGAAAATGTATGTTTGATGGTGTACTTATTGAGTTATTTATATTTAGGGCACATCCTCCAAGTTTCATCCTTCTTCCTCACCATGACCATTGGAGATGAATATTCACTTTGGCTAAGTTATATAATAACTACCTCCATCATCTCATGTGCCATATTTTAAATTTCAATTTTGTGGGAATATGGATAACTATATGTTCTGATGTTTAGTGGTGTGCTACCTAGACTCAGTATGATGGCATGATCATGTTATTTTTTTGGTGGTATTCATTTTGGAATTGCACCAAAAACTATTGGGTGATCACCAAGAATCATTTTTAAATTAGGATGTTTACACACATTTGTTATTTGAATTTATATGGAAACAATCATTCTATAAATACTTCAACCCATTTTCTAATAATATTCATCATCTGATGTGAACTAATTGATTGAGGAGATGTTTCCCATAATCCTCATCATTTATATGTCCTACCTTCATAATGAAATCACATGAAAAGTTTTTATAAATTGATCTCTTTTGTTCCCAAATTCAAGATCCATTATACTCCTAAACCAATGTTAGTCCCACCCATGGGAATATAAAACATAGGAGAATTAATTAGGTAGTCCTCTAGGGAAATATTAATACTATGGAATTATATAAAACATTTGACTATGCCACCATCTATAATCACAACTTGAAATTATGGAACTACAAAAATAAAATAGTTTAATTGAGTATCTAACTTACTATTGATAAAATTATGTGTATTTATTGAGTCCATCAATATAATAGCCTTATGTTTCTTCAGGAATCCTACCACCTTAAGAGTTTGACTAGTAATTATACCTAAAAGAGCATGACAATAAATAGTAGGGTGAGAATATTTATATTCCTCCTCTATTTCTTCCATACCCTCACCTAAGGCCTCATCATATTATTCATCTTCATTTTCTCCTTAAATTTAGAATAACTTCTTTTTGAAACATTCATTTCATTTCCCCACTTGTTGTCACAACCAAAACATAACCCTTTGGCACATTTCTCATCATATTTATGAGGGGTCAATCTTATAAGCTTAAAAAATGATGGTTTTGTGAAATTAAAATTGTAACCATGAATAAAAGCCCTTTTTCTGACCAAATATTATTCCTCTACCTATAACATGAATGGTATGGCTTCAACAATGGATGTTATATTAACCATGTGAACCTCAAGTTGGATGTTATCCTTAATATCCCCATAAAAAAGTTAGTCATGTTGTTCTCATTGATGTCATCCATGTGTAAGGGTAGATTCTATTTTTCTAATATAATCCTTAATAGTACTTGTTTGTCACAACTTGGATAATTAACTGAAGTAATTTTTTGAGATATTTTTGTGATAGTTAATATATAGTTCCTCAATAAGCATTGACCAAGTAATAAGAGCATCCTTATTTTTATTTTGAGAAAAAAACATCTATACCAAATGAATTTACTAGTTTTTAGATAGAGATATGTTGTGATCACCTTTTGTGCACATGGGGTTTGATGTAGATCAAATATTTTTTATATTTAATTGATCTAATTGAGTGGATATTTTACAAAAAACTTTTGAACTTTGACATTTAGAATCACATTCTTTGAACCAAAATGGAGTTGTGATTTTTTGGATTGAGATAAATTGATTGGAGTAGTGGAGGATTATTTTATGAAATATGGGCTATAATAGTGGTCAACTGATCATTTAGAGTTGATACTTGATTCATAATATAATCCATTCCCCTGTTACTAAATTTAGATCATCCTTACTCACCATTATTTTTATATCTAATTAAATTTTTTAAGCCACATCCAAAACCAATGTATTTAAAGTTTAATACTCCTTTTCATACTTTTGATGAGTTCTTGGAGTGTCTTTACCTTTCACGTGTTAGTGAGTTTTAGGACTATCCATGCTTAAATCCTAGGGGGAGGGTTTTGAGACTAAAAATAGTGAACCAATAGATTATTATTTTGTGATTTTTTCATCTAGATGAATCCAATGACTTCTGATTTTCATAAGGTTTTGAAAAAAAAAAAAATCAAAAAAGACTTCAAATAACTATAGTGGAAAAACCAATTCTTCCCAAATCACAAGTTATATCTTTTTTATCATTAAAATCTTATAATTACCACACACCATATCCAAAACATAATGTTACAAAAACCAACCCAAATTGATATTATGATACCACTTGTAACAAAATTACTTAGATGTTTCATAATAATTAAATACTATATCATAAAATAAAGAGTAGAATAATCATATCCAAATAATAATTTACAAAAGATAAAAATAATTGATAATTATGACTAATCCACTTTGAGGGAAGACCTCCATAATAATTAAATAAGAGAATAATTAACAATATAGTGATAAAATAATAACCACTACCTTCTATATATACTCTACTTAGCCATGGTTATTACATAGGCTTACCATAACAAGAACATAGATACATGTAATAAGATAATATGAAATGTATGTAAGCCATAATTAAGCCACACACATCCCTAAATATAGTATGAGTTAATCGAATAACATGGATTTAGAGTCATAAACTAAAGAGAATAGAGTTGCCTTAGTGTCAATGTAGATGCTAGTATGATAAAATAAAAGTGAAGGGTATAACTTAATATGCCAATATAAATTAGCATACCTGATATTAATTTGTAAAATTATGTTAAGGATTTTTTTGGTGGATTTTACTTATCCATTTTATAGAATGTGATAAGGTGTATAAGTTTTTTGCAATTTTGAATTCCATGCATACTTTCTTCATGTCATATTTTTTAATCCCCACCATTGTTAGATATAATGGTCTAAAGAATTCCAAAATGACATATGATATAATTAAAGATAGATTTAAATATATTGAATCTAGTAACATTAAAAAGGGGCATAACTTTTACCCACTTGGTAAGTTATTATGTGGAATTAATAATGAAGACATGGCCATCTTATGATGGAGGTAATTTACATATTAGATCCAATCCCCACGTAGATAATAGCCAAGGAGATTCAAGAATATAAATCTCAATCAAATTAAATTTAATAATATCATCATGAATCTTTCAAGGATTACACTTATTTGCAAATATGATGGTGTCTTTTTGAGATTATGCTAGTAATATCCTATATGTAGCCAATTTTATATTGTAGCATGTCTACTAAAATGGCCACCATATATTCCCCCATGAACTTGATCAAGAAGAGAAGGGAATTATTTTTAGTGACATAATGGGCTTAGGTGCATTATATGTCAAAATAATAAAGGATGTTATGTCCAATAATGAATTCACACATTTGATTTTTGAATCTAGGATTTTCATAAGAATCAACTTCATCAAGAAAATTATTATGTTCAATATATTGGATGATGTCTTTATACCATGATATTTTTCAAATGGTGATGGATTTTATGTGTCAAATAAAGTACTTATCCTTATGATCTAAGGTAGATTTCTATTATATTATGTGGACAAGGAACTATGAGTCATGTAGTTTCCGATGAGGATGAAAGAGAGAGAGGGTGAGAAAGAAAGAGATTTGGATATGACATTTTTATCTCATGAAATTGATCTTATGGTTAAATATGAAAAATATTTGGCAATATTATAAGTAGGGTGATGATATGCAATCAAGTTTTCAATTTTGTATTGATAAGTGCCATTGGTCTGGTGGATTATAAGATGGAATCACCTAAAACATGTAAGATGGGAATATCTAGATCAATGGTTGCTTGCAACCTAAGGATGAGAACTTTATATTCAACCATATTATTAGTAACATTAAAATTAAACTAAAAAACTAGAGGAATTATTTTTGCATAAGGATCATTTAGGACACATCTTGCTCCAACTCATTAAAGGCACTTGGATTCATCAAAGTGGAGTGTCCAAGTATTCTTATGTAGATTAATGGTAACTTAAAATAGTTATTATTAAGTAGATTTTATATATGATTTATTCTTAGAGAATATTTTTTGGATATTAATTGAGACCAACTATGAAATTTTAGAATTGATCTTTTAGAGAGATAACGTGATCAATATAGTTGATTAAGAGGGCATATTCATCTATAAAATTAACTTTAATATGTCATTAAGAGGGTAGGGGTATTAAAAAAATATGATTAGTAATTACCTAAAATTTTATAGGTTTTCAATTGATGATCCTAAGGTCAAACTCAATGAATAGAACCATATACTTTTTTATTCGATCTCTAGGCAAGAAATCCTTAGAGAATAAATGATAGAGGGAATTAGAAAAAACTATGATGTATGTGTTTTATTAAAACATATAATTAAAAATATTTTTGGTGTTAAATTATATTACAATAAATTATCACTCCAATTTCCTATAGTGGGTATTATAATCTATCAAAGCATGACTAATATATTACATGGCATATTTTTTCAGACTAGTTTTGTTACGCTAGCATAGTCCCAACTAGGATGGGATTAGATGATAAGGATGAGAGTGTGTTCATTTTAAGGTGGTAATATAATACAAGGATAGAGTAAAAATGTATTAATTTTATCAAAGGATTGATAAATAACATCGGTCTATTCAAGGGAAAAACCTTTCTTGAGAAGGGATTTTAATGAGTATGTATAATAAGCTAACTCATGAGATTGCCCCAAGTTTCCCAAGGTAAGTACAGATGTTGGGAATGGATCAATGTATAGGCATGTTAATAATAACATTAATATTTAAATGATCCATATCAATACTTCATAGTGAGACTAATAATCCTAAAAAACTTCTAGAGGTAAATCTAAAAACACACTTATGAGGATTAAACTTAACATTATATGCAATAATGAAATTAAATATGATAGCTAGATCATGATGATGGTCTTAAATACACTTTTATTTATATATAATTTCATGCAAATAGGTTTTTAATATTATTTTTTATGAGATCATTGAATATTTTGGTCATGGCATGTTGGTAAGTTTCTCTAGAGTTTTAAAAGCCAAAGGGATTCTTAATGTATAAATAAGTTTCCCACTCGATAATAAAGTTCATTTTAAGTTGATCCTTGAGGGTGATATGAATATTATTATACCTAAAAAACCATTCATTAGGGAAAGAATTTCATATCCATGTGTAGAATCAAAAATAACATTAATTGAAGGTAAAGAAAATTTGTCCTTGGGCATGTGAAGTTTTTTATTATGAAATTCAATATAGATTCAAATATTCATAGTGACTTTATTGTGAATGGTCACTATGTTGGATACCTATTTTAAGTAATTTATAGGTCATATGAAATTATCATCTAGGAACTTTATGACTTAATTATGAATTAAGATGTAAAAATTATGAGGGAAGTTTTATTTCTTATGGTGCACGGGTTTCACATCTAGATATGTCACTATATTATGGAAAACTATGTTAGGCTCTATTTCGAGCATGTATTCATATGATTAAGTAAACATTTCATGATATTTGTCTAAAATTAGGTTATAATTTCTTATTTATTTAGGGTGAAGCTCCTAAGAGATAAAAATATATTTAGGATTTGTAGTTGTATGAAAAATAACTTCTTGAGTTTCTTTGATAATCATTGGGCTTATGTCTTAAAAGTGATATGGAGTAAAAAGAATCCTAAAAATAGGTATAAGTTTATCATTGACACTAGCAATGAAATTACTAAAGTCAAGACTTTTTTTTCTCAAAAAAAGTCCAACATTGTGATGTTGGCAGGGAATTTGAGGCTCTCTAGCATGAATTAATTATATGATAGCTTCATCACTAGTAATCATAGGTATTTAGATGTAATATTTACCATCTACATTAAGGTAATTAATCTAATTAAATTTAATGTCAAACTTTGAGTGAATTTATCTTATATTAATGGATTTAGCATATAAAATAATATTGGGATCTTAAAGAGAATTTCATGAATTTTTTGTACAATATCAACAGTGTCAATATAATTTTTTACAAAATAATAAAGCTTAATTATATCAGTATGGTTAGTATAGTTTTTGAGGTAGTATTGATTTTGAAAATCTCTTGTTGGCTAATAGTGTTGGAAGAAAATGTGGATGTTAATTTAATTATAATAACATTTTGGTGTAGTTATGAATATAATATTGAACTATATTGGTTGGTTAGTAAAATTATATAATTTTTAAATAAACTAAATTATATTAGGTTGACTTATACAATTAACAATGTTGATAAAATTCAAAAGGTGATGGAAAACACATGGTGTGATTTCCAATGGTGGGTTGATAGGAGGAACATAACCTTGAGGTTATAAGTCATTCTCATTGTCACTAGAATCAGATGAGATATGAATTAAATTATCATCTTGATTAAAGGCATGCATTTTAGAAAAAGGTTTTTTGATAATCAATTACATCCAAGTTCTATGATTGTGCTTGGTAAACTATGTAATAATCATCATATGATAGATATATGTTACATGTGCATGTGATTGGTTGATACTTTTCATTTAAAGTATCTTTGATAGATACACTAATGCTTCTAAACTTTCAAGTGGACAATGGTAGAGTATCATGAAATCGTTTGTCCACCCTAAAAGTGTTGTATACAAATTAATATATTGTGTATGAATCTTCATGGTTATTACATAATGGTGGAATTTTAGTATCACCATTAATAAATTAAATTATACTATTGCATGGTAGAAGATATGAAGGAATCCATTCAACTATGTAAAGAGGTAATATAGGGATATTACAAATAGTTTATAACACATTAGGTTCATTGTCATAAAATTTTGCAAGGGTGACTTATAGATCAAGATGAATGTTTAAAAACTTAGGAAGAGGATATTTTTTAATATGATAAATTGTGGGGATGCAATACTACATTTTGTGATTAGTTAATTTTAGGCTCCATGGGTTTGGATCTGATTCATGCTTGTAATGCATTTTATTATGATTGAACTTAATGCATTGGATATTGGAGGAGGTGATATATCTCATGTGATGAGTTTAAGGATGAAATAAAATAATATTATATGATAGTGTAAGATTTTAAACCACTAACTTGGTGATTACCATGTTGGGTCTAATAGTGAGTGCGATATGTAGATGAAATTTTGAGCTATATGGATTTGATTGTGTAATTACATCAAAATCACCCAAAATGTCACTCCACTAATTAAGATATAGATCCATTAGGATAAAATTAAAATGGATGAATAAACATTAAAAACATCACTATAATCCTAAATATAATTTCTATAAACCAATTTTGAATAATAAAGAGACAAAATGACCTGGATTAAGACTACCTTAGACTCAGGTTTACAAGCATTATGGTAGCTTTATTCATTGACTTGGATGGACTAGTTGGTCATGTGGAAATGAAGAATCTATGGATTAAATGGTTATTTTCAATGGAGGATTGGATTTTTTTATATAAAAGAGAGAGGAAGGATCAATGGCTAGATTTCACGGTTGGGTTGTTGAGATTTATGGTGGAAGACTAGCCAAGGAATTAAAAATTCCTTGGAGGATTATAGAGGAGAGAATTTTATAGAGGTATAAAATTATATAATACATTTTAGAGGTTTAATAATGATTCAGGATGGATTAGGTTGATGATTATAAGATTATAGAGAATCTAGGTGGGTAGGCTTGTAAGAAAGCCTAGAAGTAGGCTTAGTAGGTGGGTAGGTGCGCCAGGAGAATTTTAAATTCTAAAATAATGAATAAGTGGGATTAGGATGGGATAAAACATAATTAATTGATTGTTGCGGTAGAAATAAGGTTAGTTAATAAATAAATGATGAGGGTTATGTTAGATAAATGACTAGGACTAGGCTAAAAGGGATAAATTAAAGGAATTAATTATAATAATTAAGGCAAAAAAAATTAGTTTATACATTTTACCCCTATTTAAAGGGGAATTATGAGTGGAAAAAGTATAAGGATTAATTTTATTTCAAATAAAAACCATTTCATGTATTAATTATAGTGGATTATGTTAGTGGAAATGATGTTAGTGACTATGGAGCCCCCTCAAGGGGACATGCAGGGAAGAATGAGATGGATGACCACTGGAAAGAGGAAACAAGGTGTGGGATGCAATGGATAGATGAGGATATGGGATTATAGATGTGGGATAGATGATGAAGAAAATAAAATCAATCCTAGTAGTGAGCTACAAATAGATTATGCCCCTAGTAAAAACATATGCATAGGGAGAATAAATGATGATGAGGATGAGAATATAAAGGGTTGTAAGCTTTTGACATATCCAAAACAAGGACACATCAAGGGATAGTTTTAGCCTAGGATAAGACTTGATTTGATAATATTAATAATAATTTTAGGTCAAGGTTGAAGGCAAGAGACATGATGAAGGAGATGGGAGAGAAGAAATGATATGAGCGAGTGACCAAAAGATAAAGGAGAAGAATTGGAATGGATTATATAAAATTAAAGATACGAATAATGAAAGTATGAAGGATATGAGAGATAAAATTATGGATGTGTGAGGAAAAAGGATTAAGCAAGAGGAAGGAGTGTTCAAGATGACCTTAGACATATTATGTGACTAAGCACTGCCTACATAGTCTAACAAGACCTTAGGCTAGTGTAGGTTTGATTAAATGATAAAATATGAGAGAGACAAGAGGGTGATAATTATATGGATGTTATAAATGTTAGTGGTTAGATATAGGATGTGAATTAAATGAAGATAAATGATTTTGGAGATGAGATGTTAGATGTTTATGACTAGAGAGATGATAGATAAAGGCTTGTTTGGATATGAGATGAATGGGTTGGGATGATGGAATTGATCAAAACATCATTTTTTTAATAAGGCTCATCATAGTATAGATTTTTTTTAGATATGGAACTTGGTATTATGCCCCATGATATAAGTATTACCAAGAGGACATGGTGTCAAAATGCATAAAATGGGTAAATAGTGAACTTTACATCATCAAGGGCACATATAAGAATTATTGTAGCTTTGATGACCTCATAGAGTCCTCTTTCATTTCCCAATAGATAAAAAAAGGTCGTGATGCAAACAAAGACTCAAAATAAAAAGACAATAAAATATTTACATGATAAAATGCATGTAAATAGTCCAAATAGAACAAATAAGTAACACACAAGTATTTATATGTAATGTTGCAATGTCTTGTTTAATGATGGGATGAGTGATTGGGGGATGACTAGGATGATCATGATGTGATTGTGGATGTAGGATAGTCTTGGATTTGGATAAGATGATCATGATTAGGATTAGGACTTATGTAATGATATGGATGTGGATATGGGTTTTTAACTAGATGAGGGACTTAGATGAGTATTTGGATATGTGGACTTGAATTTGGATAAGGATAAGGATTTGGAGGTTTAGATGAGAGACATAATACTAATTAGGTGAAAGTGAGACTAGATCAATGATATTTCAATATAGGATAGATTTGCCCCTGGTTTATAGTAGGAGGATTAATGACATGTTTGTGAAGGATGAAAGGCATAGATATGGATACAACTACATAAATAGGCATAAGAAAAGAAACCATGTACTATTTTTGTTTTTTTCAAATTTTATAATTTTAAGGGTGTTTGAAATATTTCAATTTTTATGGATTTTTTGAATATGTATGCATACTATAAAAATGAGGTTACTAGTAAAGGGAATAACAAGCCTAGTAACCAAGATAAGGATGGATGTATTAAATAATGGTTGGGATGGAAAAATGTGAATGTCAATCTAGAAAAGGTGATAAAGACAAAATAAGAATGGACTAAGGATTGATAATGACCACCTCTTAAAGGAAATAGATGTTTATTTTCTTGAGTGTCTATTGGAGGATATGCCAAGATAATTTTGGAAAATTTATCAAAACATTTTCCATTCTGTTATGAAGGTCAAGAATATAATAAAGGATATTAAAGATGCCATGAAGGAGGTTAACAAAAGGTGTAAAATGGGTAGACTTTATCCCCAAGTGTTGAGGTATAATGTAGACAATATATTACTCTTCCATGATGACAAAAACTAATTTTCATCATGGTACTTATCCAAGGTGCTGGAAGATTAGTTTTCACCACTGGATGAATGATTTTTTATTTATATTTAAATGTTTTTTTACTTATTTGATTTTTTAATTGTTTTGAGAATTTTTATCAACTAGACATATTATATATGAGTGAGATGAATGAATGTTGATATTGTCTAGGTGTTCAACTAACACCTATTTTAGAGATATGTGATGCTAGGACCATGTGATGGATTATATATTCTTAGATGTCCTAGTGGCTTTTATTGACTCTTGATTTAACATCTTCTAGGCATCTCAATTAGGTGTCTTTGTAACCCTTATGAGGGATAATGCTTCTCAAAGATTTGAGATATGGTGTAGATGGGAGTATCTCATGATTGTGATAATGGGGTATAAGATTTAAATGAGGGATATGATCATGATGGATGATATAATGAGATGGGGAGTGGAAATGGTGTTTGAAAATTGCATACACCATTAGATATGCTAGAGGGGATAATTTAAATTGGTTCCATAATATTAAAGGATCCATGATATTTTGATTCTTTGATTCAAACATTAAGAAGATGGTCATCGATATTATTAGTACTTTTAACATTATTCTAATATTTTGAATTTGGATTTTGATTTTGAATTTGGTTGCCTCCTAGTTCTTAATTATAGGATTCACCAAAGGGAAGTGAATTTTGACTTGATAAATGATATTTTTTTATAGACCCCTATTAATTCAAGGATATATATACTAGGACATGGTTATTTATGACTTAGAAAATTATAAAACTCATATTGACTTTGATTAATTAGACTTAGATCATAGAAACCTTAATTATTTGATAGGATTAACTAATTATGGGCTTGGATCCTTGTATATTCAGCACATGATATCACATGTAAACGGGAATCTAATAGTTAATGTTCCTATTCATCCAATTCATGGAGTGGAAGGTAGGGAATATGGAGGAGAGATGTATGATTGAGAATGTGTGGTGGATTTAGGGGATAATGGGTAGTATAGTCCTCATAAAGGTCATCAGGATCCCTAGCCTTAACATTAGAGAAAATATCCTCAAGAATATCAAAAGGATCACTAAGACTCTTAAGGGAATTAACATCTAAAGTAAATTCATATCCAACTTGATGATATTTGATTGATAGATCATCTATGGATTGTATGATAATTCCATCATTCTGGGATAGATCAAGATCCATGCCTTTTGACTGGTCAATAGTAGAGACATCTTCAAAGAGATAGGTGTTGGCATGGCCTTCAGAATATATAAGGGATGCTTATTATAACATGATTTGTAATTTATATTCTATTTTCAAACATGGTCCTAATGTTTCTAATGTGGACTCTAATAGGGATGTTGATAAGGTGATGTAGCCCATAGATGAGTTTTTATTAGGAACCATATGATTGTTTTCAAGTACATATTTCACCTTGGGTTTGTGAAGGGATGATTTAGGCTTAATGGATTTATGAAGATAGGGGATGTGATGTGAATAGGTTATAGGGATGTATTGATCATGGATGTGTGTAGAATGGATATGATTGGAGTCACAACCTTGGTTGAGGATGGAAGAACCTTGATGATGGTTAGGAATGTTTGCATACCCATTTTTTCACACTCCTAGGAATAGATGTATTGGATTCACCCCTAATTTCATTTTCACCATTATCAATTAAATATTAAATATAATCTCTATAAGGGTGACATCTATTAATATAATACCTAGGAAATTTATGAGATATAAAAAACATTCAAATGGATACCATGAGGGCACATGTTTAGATAAATCTATAAGTCTTATTTTTAGGTGGACAATCATGCCTATGGACCTCAATTTCCAAAATAGTTATTCCATGGATACTGGAAGAGTGGTATACTTCTAATCTATAGTGATGGATGTGGAATTTGATGGTGATGTCATTACATAAATATATGGTGGAGTGTGATATTTTTTAGGATGAAAATGGGAATGAGCATAGGTTGAAAACCTATGCTTCCATTTACTAGTAGTATGGGGGACTTGTGATGGATTATGAGTGGTAGATGGAAGATTTGAATATTGATGGGTATGGACTGGGGATAATGTGAGTTGGATGGGGTCAATACTTTTAATAAGTTAGGTACCCATATCAAGGATTTTTGAGAGGATTACCCCTTATTTTCATCAATATAGTCATTAAATAGGGTGATTCTTGGATTAGGAAGGTCATGACTAGGACTGGAACTAATGGATGGTGGATTGGAATGTGATAGGGATAAGGGTTGATGAGGGGATAATTTGGTAGGTGACATTAGGATTAGGCGCTCAAAATCATTATGAAGGAAAGCACCCATCTCTAATAGTTATAAAAGGACCTCATCCCTATTACCAAAGATGTACTCATTAAATAAGTCAACTTTATCACTTGTATATTGAGGGATGTGGGGACTATCATAATGAAAGGACAATGGTTTTAACCATAGTGAACTAAGGGATTATGGATTGGGAAGGATATGGGACATTGGTGTTGGCTTGATGGGATTGATGTTTAAGGGTAGGTGGGAACCCATTTATGGGGTCTATAAAAGGATCTCATCCTCATTGGTAAACAAGTATTATTTTATGAGAATGGGTTCCAAATCCATGGGGATAGTTGGTGAATATATATTTTGGAGTTGGATAGGTGATTGTTTAAATCAAGGGTAAATTATTGATCTAGTATGATAAGTTATAGGATATATGAAATGAAATTGAGATGATGTAAGACTAGGATCAAATTTCAAACTAATAATACAATATGTGTTAATGATCTATCAATAATGCCTAGTTTTCAAGGTAGTAAGAGGATTGGGATTTGATAGTGCCTAAATTTAAACTAGAAAGATGATAATTGTATGGGTGTTAGTTTTAAATAGGTAATATGATTGGATTGTAGATGACTAGATTGATAATTTTTTGGATGCTAGATTGAAATTGACAAAGTGACAAGATGCTAGTAGGAAACTAACTATGTAATTGATGAGTGATAGTGGACTAGAGTGATAGGATGACATATATAGATAATATGAGGACTAGCTCAAAAACCTTAGACTAGATTAATCAAGGTGAGATGGATATGTGATTAGGTAATGGGATTAAGACAAGTATATACAGATGATGATGAAATGATAAGGGGTAATATGAATGAGATGGGGATGTTTTTGTACACACATGTGACCTAAAATAAAACAAAGTAAGATGGAATTGAGATGAAAATGGTTTGATATGGATGGGATAAGGATGTCAAAAAATTGGAATGAGATGATGGAATGTACTATAAAAGGTTATAAAGATGAAGGATGTATAAGATAGATGTAAGAATATAAAAGATGGAAATATGTGAAAAAATAACTAGATAACCATGTATGGGTTTGGGGTGAAAGGCTAATGTAGCTCACAAATAGTACTATTCTAACATGACACACACCCAAGAAAATATACCACAATCCTTAGACTAGTAAATTGATGGGTGTGTGACCTGATAAATGCACTATCTAATGGATTTGTGGGTGAGGCTATAGACTAGTGACTTATTATAGTATAGATCAAAACCTCTCAACCCTATTTGCACATGAAAATCACCTGGAATTTGATACACACTATATGATTGGATCACCTATTAAAATTGAAGGGTCTTATGCTAGGCTAAATGAGCTCTCTAGGGATGTTCATAATATATGTCAAGTATGATGGGGCCCAAATGCATATAAGGTGTTATCTAATGATTAGTTTAGATAGTTAGCTCTTTCCCTTCATATATGACCTATATGGGGTCAATCACTTATCCTAATGATAGTTATCATTGATATTTATAATTTTTTATAACATGGAGTGTGGATTAGTGCTTGTTGGTGAAATCCATTATCACTAACCCCCTAAGACTATTAAAAGCACACATGTGTTAATTACATATGACATTTCCCCTATAAAATAAAAATGGGAGGGTTTTGAGGTAGTTTTTTATCCTCTAGGAATCATTACAAGGATGTAAGGAGGAGAGCATACACTATTGTATCCCTCAAGGGATAAACAAGGAAGCCAAAAAGAGATTAATTAACTAATTAATTATATGTGAGATATATGAAACATGCAAGAAGATTTAATAATACACAACATGATTTAAATAAAGTGATCAAAATGATTAATAGTCTTAATAAAAAATGATATTTATGATTCTAAAATGTCTTTGATAGGCATCTTATAATAAAATGATTAGTAGTTTGACTGGTGCTCTTGAGGGGCAACCTGCACAATAAGACATTAGATAAAAAAATATAACCTAAAAAAGATGTTATTAGGTCAAAATTTATACTAGATTAACCTTTGTGAGAATCAAAATGTTAGTCCAATAATCCTTGATACAAAAAAACATTGAAAAAAATCATGATTTGGCTCTATAACTTCTTTGGGTGAGGGGGACATGATGTGGGGGTCTGGGCGTGGCATACTCCAATGAGGTCAAGGGGAAACACCCCTTATAGGATATGATGGAAGCACCCTAGGTTCATTAACTATCATGGTATAGGGTGAGGTCAAGGGGTATTAACCTCGATGCTAAATGAAATTTAGGCCTTTCAAGAGGCTTGAACTAATTTACAATTCATTAAAAACAATCCTAAAAATGCACTCAAAAAGTACAATTTTGAAGGCAAAAAATGGAGAAGAAAATCACAATTATAGACTACAAAACTAATGATGCATAGTCAGAACAATGAAACACCGTAACCTAAAAGTATAATATAATGATTACAAAGTTACAATTTTACATAAAGTGGCTAACCACTAGTGATTACTATGTGATTTTCTAAAAAACTACAAGTTTTAAGGCAATGTCATGATTCTTATTAAAAAACCACAATTTCATTATTAGCAGTATTACACTAAAAAAAGGAAAAACATAGGTTTTAAACTTAGAATTATTTATAAAATCAAAATGACTAGACTTTAGGATGATATTGATATTTAAATAATAATAAAAATATAAACAAGGCCTAATAAGACTAACAATAGATGATTTTGGTCTTGTGATTTCACAACAGGTGGTTGAGATGGGGTTTTAAGGTGTTTAATATGATCTTAGATTGTAATAAATTCACCTATAATAAAAATGAGGTATTCTAAACCTCAAAAAAGTGAATAATTAGTTAATAAAACTAGTATTTGGATGTACAACTACAAAGTGCAAAGCTATGATTCTCAGGTTAAATCTTAATTTTTAAGGCATAAATGCAATTTTTGAATCATGATTTTGTCAAATTACAAAAACCTACCATATTTAGGAAAAAATTAGCTGTTAAGGGTTAGATAGTTAGCACAAAATCAATACTTTAAATGTAAAAATTAAACTTTTGAATCACGGTAATGCATAAGGGTTGAATCTTGTCAGGGTCAAAGAAATTGTTAGCAGTCAAGTTAGATAGTTAAAGTAAAATAGTAGTTCTTAAGGACAAAATAATATTTCAATATTGTGACTTTCAAGGTAATGTCATAGTTCACATGTGCATGGAAATTTATTCAAAATCTATCACTTATTCTTGACTTAGTCATCCCTGTAAGCTATCAAAAACACCACTAACAAGTAAACTAGTTAAATTAGGAGAGTGGTTCCACCATGGTTGCCAAAATGTAGATAAAATTTTGAGCTATATGGATTTGATTGTAAAATTACATCAAAAACACCCAAAATGTCACTCCACTAATTAAGATCTAGATTCATTAAGATAAAATGTAAATGGATGAATGAACATTCAAAATAACACTCTAATCCTAAAGTTAATTGCTCCAAACCAAGATTGAACAATAAAGAAACAAAATTACTTGGATTGAGATTACCATAGACTTAGGTTTAAAACATTATGGTAACTTTATTAATTTACTTGGATGGAATAGTTGATCATATGGACATTAAGACTCTATGGATTCAATGCGTGTTTTCAAAGGAGAATTGGATTTGTTTATATATAAGAGAGAGGAAAGATCAATGGATAGATTTCAAAGTTGGGTTGTTGAGATATATGGTGGAGGATTATCCAAGGAATTAAAAATTCCTTGGAGGATTCTAGAGGAGGCAAGGGTCTAGAGGTAGAAACCTCTAGAATCCCTTTTAGAGGTTTAATCATGATTAGGGATGGATTAGGTAGATGATTAGGGGATTATAGAGAATCTAAGGGGTAGGCTTTTAGAAAATCTTAGGAGTAGGCTTAGTAGGTGGATAGGTGGACCATGGGAATTTTAAATTCTTAGATAAGGAATAAGGGGGATTAAAATGGGATAAGACATGAATAATTGATTAGTGGGTGGGGTATAGATAAGGTTAGTGAATAAATTAATAATGAGGGGGATATTAGATAAATTACTAGGATTAGGATAAAGAGGATTAATTAGAATAATTAAGGTGATTATAATTTATTGTATATAGATGCAAAATGAAATCAATATGTTTTTTATTGGTTTTGTAAAATCCATAACATGTCAGTCTTATTTGCTTAAGGTCATGTTTGGAATATTTAAGTTTTTGGATTAGATAAAGGAAGGTAATGTTAATTCATGAGACTTTATCCACAAAAAAATCTTATTAGAGTATGTTTTATAACAATATTAAAATAGATTAGTAGGTAATCATCTTGAAATATTATTTCATCATTAATCGTGTCTTCATTGAGAAATAATATGGAAATTTACTTATGTGAAGAAGGTTGAGAAATGGTTTAAATAACATAGAATTCAATAGGTTCCAAACATTTGGAGGGTTTTGGAGGTGGTTTAGTTTCACAATATGGGGAATCATCAATGTCTTGAAATTATTCCATGATAAATTTTTGGTGATATCATGATTTTCTCATGAGTTACATTAAAATAATTTTTCAAGGCATAAAATTGATTTCATCTAGGAAGTTCATTATGATTTTGTATTATAACCATCATGATATTTAGCTTTATTGGTAATGATGAAATTTAAAAATATGGTAATATAAGTATTGGATGCACAAGGTTGAGGCTCTGATGGTGGAGTAAGCTCATCACTAAGTGGTAGATCAAAATAAGGTGTATTTGTGGTAGTAGTATCCTTAAGAATTTTTTCTTTGGGATAAGGATTTGGATTCTTAGGTTTAGTTAAAATATGTTTGTGAGAAGGATTATGAGGTTATTTTACCTTTTCCACATTCACAAATTAGTATTTTGTGTAATAATAATCATAATTAACATCAATAACATAAGTGTTTTTTTTTAATGTCATGCATTGGGATCACATGGTTTAGATTATTTTTTATGTTTTTTATTTGTATATTTAGGATTATAAGATCAATTATTGGATGCTTTGATTTATTTTTATATCATTCTTTGGTGACAATTTCATGATTGAATTTTTAACCCAATATGGTATTTACTGCTAGTTTTTGGAGTGCATAACATGTCTCATGAGAGTGACCAATATTGGCATGAAACCAACATAACTTTTTAGGATCATAATATGATTAAGGATTAGTATATTATACGTGTAGTTTGGATAGAGATAACAATTTAATAATTTCCTACATACTTAAGGGAGGGTGGGAAGAAACTTGATTATCTAATTTAGATGTTCCACATTTGTATTTGTGAGGATTATTTTCAAAATGATTGGTATTGATTACATTGGTTAAGGTTTTAAAACACTATTTTTTTTTTTTTTATAGTTCAAGTTGATCCATAAGTAAATGTTTTTTTTTTTTATTGATTGAATTCCTTATCTAAAGTCTAAGTAGACAATATCCTAACATTGTATTGAAGAGGGGAATTAAAATAATTAACAAAGAGTTTCAAACTATAATCATCACTCATGTTATGGTTTTTTATATGCGATAATGATTGTCATCACTTGATGAAATCATGGGTAGATTGATTAGGAATTTACTTAGAATTAATTAAGTTGTTAAGGCTATTCTAAGGAAGTTCATTATGTTGGAATTCATTAACTAGAGCATTTGACTTAGTATTATAGTTGAGTAATGGAATGTAAATGAAGTTGATTTTACCATTATATCACATATCCAAAAAAAAAAAATTAAAATATTGGAAGTATCCTAAATGTTTGTTTGAACCCATTCCTTATATATTGCTAAAGGCTTTAAGGTGCAAAATAGGATCGATAGTCCCATCATATGTGATAGTTGGGGAAATGTTTCCAATATCTATAAACACAATGAAGGAAGCTAAATGGTTGTTTTGAATTTTGTCTTGTTTAACACAAACCCCTCTTCATTAAATAAAATGGGGACACCTTTGAAAATTATCAACTCAAAAGTCTCTTAGAGCTCTGATATTCTTGCCCCTAGTCTAGAATTGTTTGAATCCTTCAACCCCTATTTTTCCTTGATCTATTTAAGGTTTTATTACATTTTTTACAAATGAATCATATCAATTGAGATTTTTTTGTTTCCTATGTTACTAATACTTTATCCACTCTATGTTTTAAAATGAAATCTTCCTCACACATTATAATTTTCACTAACTGTATTATTTTAAAGAATTAATAATATGTAGGCTTTCCTAAGATGACATCATCATAGATTCCTACTTGGAATTTCATGAAGATTTATTGGTGGGCATGTAATCTTTCATAAATATTGTAGGATATCTTGATAAATGAAAAAGTACCACATGAAACCTATTAAACTTATTAGTCTCTCAGGGTGTCAAAATTGTCAAAGACATGGAAGATCTCAATGAATGAGAAAGCACCACATCAAACCTATCAAAATTTATAATCTCCCATGGGTTTCATAATTTTCATATCCCAAAAATATCTTGGTGAATGAGAAATCACCATGCATAGCCTATCATACTTGCCAATCTCCTAAGGGTGTCATAATTATCAGAGCCTTAGGAGAGCCCAATGAATAAAAAAGTACCACATGGAACTTGTTTGACCTATGAGTCTCCTAGAAGTGTCAAAATAGTTAGAAACCTAAGAGATACTAGTGAATGAGAAAGTCTCATATATAACCTATTATAATTACCAATATGTTGGGGTTGTTATAATTATTAGAGCCTCAAGAGAGCTTGATGAATGAGAAAATATGACATGGAACTTGTCATACTTACCAATGTCTCAGGGGTGTCTAAAATTTCAAAGCCTTAAGAGATCCTGATGAATGAGAAATAACCACATGGAACCTATCATACTTGTTATCCTCCAAAAGGTGTTATATTTGTTAGACCCTGTGAGAGCTCAACCAACCATAAATTACCACATGCCACTTTCATACAAGATAATTAAAAATGTTTAGGAGTGTCTCAACTGGGCATGAAAGGAAGTGTGGTTAGAACTAGGAACCAATCATAGAGCACCATGTTTCTTAAAATAATATAATTAGTCAAATCTATTACATAAAGAGATAAATGGATGATATATTGTTCATGCTTAACTTTCATAACCCATAGATAAAGTACCCAATTAAAAAATGTAATATGTCTAAACTTGGGGGTGTTAAAGGTGACAAAAATGGATAAAGTAAATGTGTACCAACCATGCCCCATAAATTAACTAATATGGGTAACTGGGCTCTAATTGGAAAATTTATAAATGTCCAATCACTATCATAAAATCTAAACTAAGATCCCCTTTTAAAATTACCCAAGTCAATGCTATATTAAGGAATGATCAAGTGTATTATTCCAATAACTCAAATTTGAACAAACATAAGGTGAGACATAAAAATCCATTAATGTAGGATACATCTGTAGAGCCCTATAAGTCTTTAGAATAATTAGGTTTACAATTACCACTCTAATTCCCAAGAATTTTTATTCATACTTCTCACTCAAGTTTTTAGTGCTCCTCTTCAACCTAGAATTCTATGATAGGTAATCCCATAACTCTTAGAGATGGTCACATCATATTTAAACCCCAATATAGATTTTGAAAAACATGACACCACTTTATTGCCAAATCTAGTGTAGTTTTATCACTACAACAAGGTCTTCAAATTGAAGACATGTAGGCACCCACCTTCAATGATGATGAAAATTAGATTAAGTTGCTCAATGAACTCATACCCCTCAATAGATAAATATTGAATAAAATTATGTCCAAGCCTAAATATTTACCTTACATGGACTTCATCATAAATCTAGAGTGGAATTTGGTGCACACTTAGTGAGGATCCCAAGACTAGTCTAGTTGGTTTACTCTATTAAAATAATCATATGCATCTCAAGGGATAATTTTAAGTAGTAATACAACTCCCATATTACACCATGACCTATTATTAGAGCACAATATATGAATGGTTTAATAGACATGATATATATGATTTTCTTAAGGATTAGACCATTGACCAATATCAGTGGACTAACAAGGAAGACATTGACACTTATCCCATCCACCTCTTCTAATAAGGGGTTAATATTGGGATGCTCATCCTGCATTGATTATTTAAATCCAATAACATGATGCATGTAAAAATATTATGGGTGCACATTTTGAGTATCATCCTTAAGGTAAAGGAGGTCCTAGACTTGTTAAATGTGAACTTTAACCTCATCAATAAAATCTATGAGTCTTTAGCCAGAGCTAATTTCTACATGTTGTTTGACATTATGGATGTGATTTGTGCCACCATGTAATTAAAAAACAAGACATTCCCACCCTAGGTCCACATGGTAGCTATAGTTCACATCATTTTATAAAATTTATATCCTCATCACTACCAAAAACATGTCTAGGACATCTATGAGCATTTATAACCTATGGTCTACCAATCCATCAATGAGAAGTTTATACCATGCATTCTTGAGGAGATAATGAGGACACTCTTGCCAATACATTCCTACTAGTATTATAGAGATCATAAAAACATTCATGTGTATGGAATATGATATTCCCCTCTTCTCTTACCCTATCAATTCCTAGATCACCTCACCAAATAATAAATTTATCATTAATCAGTTGAGGGTGACATGGGGTTATCAACTAATTATTAGAATAAGATGCACATGGATTTTCCAAACATCATTCACCACCATGAGTAAATGAATATTCCCTCACTATGAATTATGGAAATCAATATAAATTATTATGCTTTTAGAAGGGAAGAGCATAGAGAATAGGATCCTCATGGGGTTATCCATGTCCATGTGCTTAAATACATGGCTTGGTTTAACATCACTTACCATCATGAACCCCACAAGGATGATGAAATTTATCTCAATGTGGATGATGGTAATAAATTTATAACATAACTTGAGATGAAGAATAAGAATAAATGGAATCAAGCCCAATCTAGGCTAGTTGTCAAAGAGAGGCATGCATCACCTAAATAGGCTACTTTAATGCAAGCACCTCTACCAAAGTTATCCTTAGACCCTATGTTTTCTCAATAGGGAGGATAATTTTAGGTGGATATGCCTTATATTTTTATGAGGATCATATAGGGGCTCCCACCTCCTTTAGTTTCTACACTAGTATCACCACCTCCATATCTATAGGTTACTCAGTCATAGATGGCATAGGTGATAGACTTCAACATTAATATCATCCCTAATATGAGACTATAAAGGGACCAATAGTAGGAATCATTGGAGATGTATTCCCTCACTAACACCATCCCTTAACAATACATAAGACCACCTCTAATATTCCCTATTATTTCTAGGCCTACCCTAATGGCACCTCCTATTATCCCTATTACACCAAATCATTAATTATCACAAGTTACCCTAGCTCCTACCATATTTAACATCCTTACTTCCCAACATCCCCCCACTAATCCTATTCTACCCACTAGATTCCCCATATCCCCCCTCTATTATCCAATCACTTTGCATGCATAGCTCTTATCCACTTCTATATCAAGTTCAGTGAAGATAAATTTTACAATCCTAGGGAGCACTCATATCCCAATGGCTCTTATTTTCATGATGTTAGAGTACATAGTGGTTTCTACCTCAACAATTCCATTAGTTACCCCTCTATCATGGCCACCTACCAGTGTCCCCACCTTTATAGTTCCAATGTAAACTTTAGTGATAAGTGTACCCATATGCATAATCTAGGTGACCCCTAAAATCACTCTTATTATTCATGGGATCCTTAGGTTATAGTTGCCACCTGAGCTAATCCAACTATAGTTATGACTCTAAATGATCAAGGAAGAAAACCCAAGAATAAACAAAAGGTAATTTCCTTGTATCCCCATATTCAAGTTATAATTATTCCCTCTATACTCTCTATTTATTTTGAACCTCTTATGGATCCCCATGATTCCTTTTCCATTATCTTAGGGGCCCAAGGATTTAGATTTAACTAACCGATATCCTCATTCTTATTGAACACCCATCTCTCAAGAGTCACTGGTCTATATGTTAATATGATCAAGACTAATGGCATGTCAAATTATTCTCATGTGAATTCCCACTCATCCTCCCTCATTTCATTCCCATACCCCTTCCTCCTCCATTATTTTCATCCATTTATCCCTACACTTCATCTCTACCTCCTTCCTACATACCTCTACCTTCCACTTTAGTTTGTACCACCCCCTACTTCCACCTTCTAATACCTTGGGGACATTTTTAGGACCAATTTTGATCAAGGCCATCAAATTACTAAGTATAAATATACCAAATATGGTATAACATGAGGACCTTAACATCTAATGAAAGTTTGATATATCATCATGGAACATGAAGAGGGTGCTCATGTATACCTTCACTTAAGAGGGGAACCCTTTGGTTTAAAGGAATGATAAATATCTATTATTTCTTAGAAAAATACGGACACTTAGTGGAGAATATAAAGTAGTTAAGGACCTAGTATCATTGCTTTAAGATACTAATGAACTCACTAAGAAACTCATGGAAGATATGCAATATTAGGTTCATGTGCTTGAATGGCATTTGAGGAGAAATTTCTTAGTAGGCCTAATTTTTGGAGTCATAGAGTCCTTGGAAAAATTATTCATATCCCTTGTAAAGGTGACTAGGGCCCTATCCTTGAGAAAAGAGAACCTCCAATGCACTCAGGAATATTTATAAAGGGTGACCCACATAGATAGTAAGTCAATTTATTAATTCATGTTATTAGAGACTAAGACCATGCCTATATTAGTGTTGGGACCCAATTTAGTCTAAGTAATTCTTGGGAATAATTAGTGTAGAGACGCATAATATAGAAGACCATGGTGTGAGAGTCCATGGTGTGGAAGTACCAAGTTTCATGGAATAAATGTGCTTGTTAAATAGAGAACAAATGACTCAAAACATAGTGAAAGACTTGGAAAGTTCATGGGAAGTGGAGAATGGTTATGGAGAGATTCATAAGGACATTAGAGAATAAGTCAAGCACAATATAACACTAGCCTATGGGAAGATAGGCACTCAGTGATGAGGATCCAACATTGAAGAGAGAATATAGGGGCAAAAAAGCCTAGGTCATTAAAACTTAACATAAAAGGCCACCATGAATAAATTGTATTGATGATAATTGGAAAGTTACCTTGAGTGTATTTAATTTTGTAACTACTTAGTTAGGAATAATCGAGTATAAATACCCCTATGATGTACTATGTAATGTTTTTATTTAGTTGGATGTTATTGATAAAGTTTATATGAGTTACTTACATTGTAACTCTAGAATTGTGTATTCTTTAGAGATCACTTATGAATATGATAAATGAATCTTGTGTTGACTTAATACTATTGTTTAGATAACTATGGAGTTAATGCTACTAGTTATCATTTATGATATTGTTTAGTTAACTAAGTTAAGGTTGCTAGTTATCATTTATGCCATATTTTTATTTCTTATAATTTAGTAATGAATGTGTGATAAGTTAGATATGGATTTTATAATGAGTTTAATATTGTGTATGCATTAAAGTTCCCTTATCTAAGTAGTTGGACAAACACATCCTCACATGACAAAACTAATAAGAACTAATACATAGTTGTGTGCTTCAGGTGAGTGCATGAGAACTTATTCTTGCATGAAATGCCAATGCACTATCATGTTGGACTCTTATCACTTAGGTACATGCATAGGTAAATTTATGCCTGTGTAAAGGAAAATAATCCAAACATTTTGGTTATATTTATAGGACCCATAATACTTTCATGCATGATGGTGTAATATGCTTAAATGATTATCTCTTAGGAATATGGAGAGATAGGTTACTAACATATAAGATAATTTGGTAGTACCATTTATCAAACCAATAATTTATACACATGCATGGGTAGAATAGAATCTATATGACTCATTGTATGAGACATTATTTATATAAGTGATTATTAACCTCCATGCTTGGATTATGACATATGCATAAAACCAATTGAGGAACTAAGGATCGAAGATAGATTGGACACGAGAGAATCAATCCAATTTAGCATAGTTAGGAGTGCCTTGGATTCATATTATTAATTTCTAGTAGTGTATAAATTTAAATATTTATGTCTTGGAATATGCATTATTAACATATTATTGTCTAGTAGAAGTTTAGTTTCACTTCTTCTAAGAATCCTATTATATATATATTAGACACTTTACATTGGAGGTTAAGAATCTCTTTGTAAATTCTATACTTGACAGTTTATCCATGGATGTATAAACTCTATCATATGAACAACACTATTTTTGGGGAAATGGAGGGGCACTTTTGAAGTAAAAATGTTGGTTCAACATGGTATCTAGTTAGTGGTAATTATGGAAGCAAAAATATGATGAATATTGGAAAAGGGTTATGAGTGGAAATAATCCATGGAATGGACATGAGGACTCAAGAAGTGTTGTAAGGGTTCAAAAGGAAGTGGAAGTGTATAGATATGACTCCAAAACCACATGACTACACTCAATGCTAGCATAAATATGCATAGGAGAAACAAGTTAGGTAGTGGTGATTAAAGAACCCAGTTTGGATAGGCCCATTTCCCCACCCATAGTGTGTACTCATGCTCTTGATTTAGACAACATATTTTTAATGTAGCTATGATATGGATAGTGTGGAATAAAAAATTGAACCTATGAGAGATACATTTGTAGACCAAGTTTTAGATAGTAGTTTATTCCCAATTTATTTTCTTTGGTGAGATAATTTTATGGCATAATTTGGAATGCCTTTTAGACCAAGGATAACCAATAAAAAAAGTACTAGACTAAATATATTTAATCATCCTACCTTAGAACCCAATGTATTAGGTGATTTTATTTTTTTAGGAGGTGTAGGAGGTGATATTAGTGGTGGTTTAAATGGAGGAACTAGAGGAGGCATAATATGAAATGGTAGACCTCCCCCATAAGGTTCAAGAGGGATAGGAAGTGCTTCTCAGTAGACCCCATTACAAGCTATTTGACCACCCACTATGTACTATGAGATGAATCCACTTGCCAAAGTATTGAGGTGTGGAGAATATTATAGAACATGTTCACAAGTGTGAACTTATTTTGTGAGCACACACTATCACCTCTTATGAACGTAAGGTAACATAATTTGCTACCACCCTTTTGGATTTCTCACATAAATGGTACCTAAATTTGGATCCATAATAGGCTATGGTGAATTATGACTATCTAAAGACAACTTTCCTCTAGGAATTTGATATCCCATAGTTTGAAAAATAGATCATAACTTCCCTAAAAGACATTAAGTAAGAACTCACTATGAGCATGTGTGAGTATGATGTGCATTTAAATATGCTTCTCTCTAATCTCTCTTTTGAAATAAAAATCATTGAACATGCCTAATGGTTTGTAAGAGGTATATTAATCCCCTTTAAATGTACCTTATCACAAAATACTTTCACCAACCCATACAAGGTCTTTAAATATATCATTAATGCACAAGCTATTAAAATCATTGACATAGGGATTAATCCCTTCATGAAAGCTCATATCATTGTTATGGCATCTCATATATAAAATATTATTACATATAATTATAATGACACTCATAATGGCTTGTGGTGTGTATACTATGAATTTGAAGGCCAAAATCAAAATAATTACCCTCACAAGAGTATTCAAGTCATGCTAAGTCAATCCTATGAGATTTTATTGGAATATCATGACACAAGGAATTTTCCTCTACTAAAATGCACCACTCAATAAAATGTATCTACCTATTACAATATATGTAATGCATAAGTTCATGATACCAATGATTATCATCTCATTAGTCAAATTCATGAGGTGCACATGTTTAGTACATGTCAGACATATCTTACTAGTAACAAAGCCAATGGAGAATTCTATCATGATCATGGTCAAGGTTGAAGACATGGAGGTGAATGTTTTCCACCAAGAACCTATTCTAAGTGTGATTCTCTAGAGTACTACCAATGTGATTTCCTGGTGCATCTTACATGTGCCTTTTGTAAAAATGAACACCATTTGGAGGAGTGCCCTAACTTATATATTTACATCATGAAGTAAAGGAATGAAAAGGGTGATAGCATGATATGTATTGAAAATATAGAATGGAGATCATGCCCTACTATTTTGAATAGTAATAAATTCAATATTATAACATGAAGTGGTTATCAGTCCTAGTCTATGTCCAACCCACCCATTGAGAAGGTTAAAAAAGAGGATTCTCACACTACTAATTATCTAGATGCTCAGAATCAAAATGAAGTATTCCATGACACCATGAATCTAGTAAGATAAATTTAAGGAGAGATCTAGTTCCTCAAGGATCAAGATGATACTACACATCTTGATATGCATAAAGCTATAAACCTTCATGACATGGTGCATGATGAATTTAATGAGATATGTAAATGAATCCTAGATGAAGATATTGTATTTTTATTCTATAATTAGATAAGGCATCATACACCTAAGCCTAATTAGGATCACTAAGTAAACCATTCATGGTGGTAAGAGATTCACATCCAACATAGTGTAAAGGGGGATAAAGAGATATTTGTTAATTCCATTATTGATAGATGGGTTATCCATGATATCTAAGTTGATATTGGCACTAATGTAAATTTCCTTACTAAGTATGCATGGAAGAAGATAGCCATCCTAACTTTACATATTTCACCCCATGTGTTATTTATTGCTAGCAAGGCTCATGATTTTCCCATTAGGGTAATTAAATATGCCACCATGGATATCCTCAATGTCACTGTAAAATCCAACTTTGAAGTCATAGACTTGGCCTAAGCTGCTAACTTTCCAAATCTATTGGGTCACCCATGGTGTTATTTGAATAATGTTTATTTAAGCTTCAAAAATCACTACATAATATTTTAGAATGATAAAAAATGCATTATCATCCATTTGGACCATGATTATATACCTTTATATGTTGAGTCGGTCAATGCTAACATAGACATCAACCACATCTAAAATGTCACAGCTTGGGGGACTAAACACCTTGATCCCACCCTAGATGGCATCTTACATTAGATTAATGTAAAATATGTATCTAATACTAATAGTAATGCCTATAAGTATTATGTCCATGGTGAATATAACCTTACTATAAGGACTTATAGTACTATAGGTAGTCTAGATGATACTCAATAAAAGTACCATAAATGCCATAAATTTTTTCATCTCCTTCATTGATAAATTATGACTGCGCCCCCAACAATTTTAGATGAAGCTATGAGATTCTATGGTCAGATAGAATTACATAAGTTTGTGTGGTATTTAGAATATTTATATGACTCTAATATTGATTAGGTACATTCAATTATCCATATCTTTTATGACACAACTATTTGGTGGTGGATAACTCATCATTTGAACTTACTTGGGACCAAGTTTTTTCTACTCTATACAATCTCTTTCACAATATTAATATTATTCATGGAACTATAAGTTATATTTCCATCATAGTTTCTTAACCTCATCTTGAAGCATGCAAGACTATGTGGAAGGTAGATGAAATATTTTTCCCAAGTACCTTTGGGTTCATCCATTATATGTCACTTTATGCACTTGGGATAGAGCATGGTATATCATTAAATAACACCATTTAGAAATGAAATATTGTAATTTTATTAATAAAAACATGACTGTGACATTATCTTATTCATCTTTATAGATGGATTTATGCCTCACATTAAAATCAATGCATTAGGATATAGTCAGTGACCTAGTCCCAATTAAATACTAGATCAGACGCATATAGGGAACATGAGAGGAAAGTTTGACATTTTTCTAGGAATATAATGAGGAGAAATCACCTTCCCCTCCTAAACCTACACTAGAACACACACTATGAGAACAAATCTAAAAATGTAATAAAAACATCATGTACCAGGTTGATGAAGGTGTTAGTTATGATCCACCTAACTCATCTATTGATCATTTGGATTTCCACATGGAGTATGGTGCTTGTAATATTTTTGAAACCATATAAGATGAATAATTCCCATACTTAGAATCACTATAAAATATTAAACAAAATATTATCATGGAGGAAGCACCCAAGATGGCTATTGTGGGAGACTAATGGTCTCATATAGAGATCTCTAAGGTGTTTGAATTTTTAAAAGAGTATCAGGATGTCTTCCCATAAAACTTTACCAAAATGAAAGATGTTAATTATTCCTTAAGAAAGATGAACATAAATATGGTCTAGGGTTATCAACCTATTATAAAGAGGCACTATTAGATTAATCCTAACTTTCAATCTCAAGTCAAAGAACAAATCAATAATATGTTGTGCACAAGAGTCTTTTTTCCTATAAAATAGTATAAGTAGGTGATTCCAATGGTTATTAGTATCAAGAAGGATGGATCCATTTAGGTCTATGTAGATTATTAGGTACTTAATTCTACTTGCATAATCAACCCCTTTTTGATTTCATTCACTGAAGATATACTAAAGGGAGTTTTTGGGTGTGGAATCTATACTTTTACAAGTGGATTCTCTAGATATGATCAAGTTCAGATCATGGAAGAGGATAAGTTGAAAATCACATTTAAAACTGAGTGGTGATGATTTTCTTACAATGTAATTCCATTTGGGTTGAAAAAATCTCTTTTTTTTCTCTCTCAAATAATAATTGAGGCTTTCAAGGAATTTATTCATTATTTCCTTCAAGTCTATCTTGATGATTGGATTATTTATGTGTTAGTGTAAGACCATTATTCAAATATTTGACTAATTATTGAGCATTACTACAACCTTCATATTTCCATAAATATAAATAAATAAGTGTTTAATACACCCTTTAGCATTTTACTTGGTCATGTCATATGTTATGATGTAATATTAGTAGATCTAATGAATATTATTGTTATACCTCACCTTCCAGTGTCAAACACCCAATGAGAGATATGCACCTTCTTAGGACACACTAGTATTATAGGAAATTAATTCATGGGTATGTTAATATTATTGTGCCTTTGGATGAATTGTTGAAATAAATTGGTCAGTTTGTCCAGACCAATGCTCACTAGAAAGAATTTGTTTCACTCAAGGATAGGCTTATTACCACCCCTATTTTCTAATTTATAGACTCGAAAAAGCTATTTTATGTCCATGTCGATGCTTATAGCATGGTGATAGGTGTTATCCTTTCTCAACATGGTGAGGGTAACCTAAAACACCTTATCTATTTTATAATTAGAAATATTAATATAGCTAAATAAAACTATACAACTATAAAGCATGAAGCTTTTTATATGACTTATGCCATCTAAAAGTTTTGCTAATACTTTTTGGCCACTCCATTCATCTTCATGGACCATGAGGCACTGAAATACCTAGTAAATAAACCAATATTGTATGGGTGCATTTATTGATGGATTGTGTTTTTCTAAGAGTTCCAGTTCTTAGTGATGGTGAAATTTAGTAAGTCCAATTATGGCCTAGATCATCTATCACATATTGAATATGGAGAGCCAATGTACACCATTAAAGATGAATTACTTGACAGGCAATTATTCTAAGTTATGTGTCTGCCTTAGGAGTTAGAATATATCTCTACCTTTTTAAATATGATTTCAACAAAATATCACCTCAACAATCAATAAAAAAGTAGATACTCTTCATACAACTCCATTTTATCTTATATGGGTGACCTTTATAAGCTTGGGTGGGATAAAGGGTTACATTCTTATGTCATACAAAATGAGCACACTGAGGTTCTTTGAGAAATTCATGAGGGCATTTTTGAAGGATATTATGTTGGTGAAGTTATAATGGAGAATGTATTTTTTTCTGGCTTATGGTGGCCTACCTAGCTTAAAGATACTAAAACTTACGCATTCTAGTGTGACATTTACTAGTGAATGGAAAAGCTAAAAAGAAGGGATGTTATGCTCCTTCATCCTATCTTATCACAAAACCCATTTGAAAAGTGGGATATTGACTATTTTGTCCCCATTAACCTAGTAGGGAGGAATACCAACACACACTATGTTATCATTACTACTAACTATATTACTCATTGCGTTGAAGCTTTACCAACTAGGGATTATACTTATACCATTACTATAAAGTTCAACTAAGAGAATAACATTACATAGTCTAGATGTTTGTTGAGTCTGATTAGTGACTAATGAATCTATTTAATTAATGAGACTATTTATATCCTTTTAGAAAAATTCATAATCACACAACATAAAATTACACCTTATCATCCTTAAGCCATTAGTAAAATTGAGGCATTCAACAAGATCTTGGGTAATACATTGACTAAGATATGTAATATTGGATTAACTAAATGGGATGATCATGTCTATGGTGCCATGGGTGTATTAGACCACTTACAAATGATTAAACAAAAACACACCATTTAATCTTATGTTTAGGAATAAACCAGTTCTTCTAGTTAAATTCTTTGTCCCTTATCTTTAAATTGTGCGTATTGGTCAAATAAATGATGAAGAGTCATTTAAAGCATGCCTAGATGCTTTGTTGTAGCTAGATGAGACTCAATTTATTTCACATTAGACATAATGAGTGGAGAAGTACAAAGATAAGATTTGGCATGATTTCCATTTTTAAAACAAACTTTTCCTCTGGGCATGCAAGTTTTATTAGACAACTCCAAGTTCACACGCCACTCAGGAAAGCTTCATGTATACTAGGATTTCCCTTTCATTGTTCATAATATCCATCCCATTAGTACATGTAAATTGAAGTTACTAGATGGAAAATTACTTCCTGGCCATTTCAATGATAGTCAATTGACATCCTACTATTCTTAATAGTCTTCCTTCTTTTAATAATAAGGTGTAAATCACTAGGTTAGTATAGGATTTTGATTTTTTCATTAAATAATGGCACTGGCTACATGTCAAAAAATTGTTCCTTATTTTTGTATTTATTTATAATATCATAGAGGACCATGAATAACTCTTAATGTGAGGTAAGTATATAAGAATTAAAATCTATGGAGTACCAAGGATATGGTCAATAGGCATGCCTATAGGAGTAAGGGTGCATAAGTATAAGTGTGTAAGGAAAAAAGGGCATATAGGATGTGGTGCATAACCACTAATCTAAGTCAAGGTAAAGAAGTGAAATTACCACCTTTGAAATGAAAAATATTTAGTTTTTTTACAACTATGATGTGCTTTGGGAAAAGTGTGGGATGGGACATGTATTTAATACAAGGAAAGTAATGGTAATGGAAAATGTGCCAAGTACATATCATGGAAATAGTATTTCTAAAATTTATTGCATGAAGTGATGGAAGAGGTATTGGGGTAGTTATTAGAGTATGTATTTATCATGTTTTCTAGGTTCTATAGATAGTTTCTGTCTATTTCCTAGTTTGTTATTTTGTGGATTTATCCCACATTGGTTAGTTTGACTTATTATTTGTCCTTCATATATATGTAAGAATTCTCATTGTAACATATAGAATTTATTTTATGTATATTATATGATATTCATTTTTCTTTTCATACCAACTTTACAACTTTTACAACTCTTCTTGTGATGCTTTTATTGTCAATGCTTTAGATCTTAGGCTTGGAACAATCTTGTTGATGTTCCTTTCATGGTATTAGAGCTAGAGTTGTTGCAACCATCCATTTTTGAGTTTTATTTTTCAAGGGTTTGTCCATTTATCAAAATTTATTCTTGGTGTATTAGTGGTGTTTTGTATGGATCATTGAAATTTTTTTGGCCATTGACATTTTTTTGGAGAAATTGCAAATTATTTTTGTAGAAAATTATGACTTTATTATAGATCATTTTTCTTCTCACATAAGTGTCTGATTCATAAATTTATTTCACTATTAGTTTATATAGGTTTCCAAAAAGTGTTTATAATAAGGACTATGGTTAGTATCGAAGGAGATATAGGGCTCTAAAGCTAACCCTACGAATCTAATTTTTTGTGGTTTTTTTTATGCATGATAAAAAAAATCAGATCTTGTATTTAAAGTGAAAAATCAACATGGAAGATTGATCTATGTGTAAGATTGTTATTTTCCTTTTCTAAAAACATCCTTAAAATTCATTTTTTTAGATATGGTAGAAATAATTTAATTTTTCTTAAAGCATTTATTTTGTGTGAAATGTTTACTTATTTAACCCATTTTAAAGATGGGAAACTTATAAAAATTATAACTTTTGAACCATGACTTGAAATCATTTTCAAAAGTGTATGTTTTTTATTACCCATCCATTGGGTTCATTTATCTTGTAAAAGTAACTAAATTATAAAGTGGCAAATTTTGAGGCCTTATATTTTTTTTGAGTGTTCATTATTTTCATCGAGAGATATTAAATTGTCATGGGCAGATTTGTATTTTTGAGAGTGTTCATCTTATTCTTGACTTTATCCTTATTTTTTGTTAATGTATTCTTGTTTTTTTAATCCCCTCAACACCTCAAACTACATTATCTATAATATCAAAATATGGATACACTTACAGTGAAAAGGCATGTAGATTATTATGCATGGTGACATTACCCACTTTACAAATGAGGAAGATCTTACTTGGATTACATTCATACAAGATGAGGTTGTTTGTTTGATTCACCTTCATGTTTAAATAGTTTGCAGTGCTATGTCACATGTGCCACATCACTAAAAAATTATTTAGATGTTATTGTAGCCTTATTTGAGAAGGATACTAAGTTTTTTAGGTCTTTTACACCCTCTTTTACTCCACTATCTTCTTCTCCATTTCCTTCTCCTCCTATTAGTAAGGATTTATATTTTGATGATGAAATTGATGTTTTAGAATAGTTGAGTTTTGACAGTGGCATGGGTGAGACACTATTGACACTTCCTTCTTTTCCTCCTAGTGAAGATTCACTTTTTACTAGCTACATGATTTAGGATTCCTCTTCATCTTGTGAGGATATAATTATTGATGGTGATCTAGATGAGGCATCCTTACCTCATACAACTCTCACTATCCAACCTTATTCAATTTTTAGTGATGAATTTTATTTTGATGATAGTTTTATTGAGGTACCTATTACTCCTCATATAGCTTGTACTCCTCATATTCATGCCATTAATCTAAAGGACATGATTCTTGAGTATGCAAAACCTTCACCATCACTTTTGGATATCATGGATGAGACACCATCATGACTTCCTAAGGATGAGTTTTATTGTGCCACATTTATTATTTTTTGGATTAATACTTGGGAGTTTAGAGGGTCCTAGGCCCTTTTAATAAAAATATTAAAAAAGAAAAAAATATGGTCTGGCTAAGTATATAATCATGCTAAGGCATAATATGAGACAAATAAAGCAAGTTTTTAACAAAATAAAACTAAAAGATGAATAGTTTCTAACATATATTTGTATTAACATACTATATATGACCAATATTTATAAAATAAAATCTACTTATTACTTTTTAATCTAAAATAACCAGCTCTATCATTTTTTCTAAATGGGCACCACATTATAAATCAAATACACCTATCTTGACTCGCCTATATTGATAGCCAAAACATCCTTATTTTTACTATCCTTTGTTATTTTATTCTTTGCCAACTTCTTCTTTATTGACTCACCTTCAAGCTACTTGATATTAGAAAAACCCATCCTTTTCTAAAATTGCCCTCAATCTTTCCAACACTATTGTTTCATACCCTTCCACCATGGAGGAGCTTTAAATTATCCTCATACCACACCTTATCCTAGACATTTTATGGCCTTGACCCTATGTGGTAAACACCTAAGTGACCTCCATTATTCAAGACATGGAATGCGCTTTTGAAAGTCTTCGATGGCCGGCATACTTACTCCCTTTTTCTCTAAAACATCCATCTACACCACACAAGCCACATCAACATCTTTCACAAAATCCACTAGAGCACAGAAATGAATCTCTAATTCTTGAAACATAGCCAAAGGAACAAAACACAAGAAATATTTATCAAAAAGGTAGCATTAAAAATGGTCCTAATGGAATAGTTTCCAATTCCTCCACCAACTCTAATCTATACTCAAGCCACATGAAAATATCAATCATTGATATAACCTGATCCCTATATGATGTTATCAAATATAGATTTATTACAAAGAGTGAAGCCTAGTCCGAGTTTACTCTAACTCTCCTACTTTACACCAAAAACTCCACACCTAGCACCTATTCTTTTTCTTTTGCCACCTCTAAAGAAGGAACCCAAAAAGCATTAGACAAACATGTTTTTGACATAAACTTTGAAAAACCCATTTCATGGCTCTTGGATCATCCAAAGGCTAGAGGCCAACTAGTTGATTCCAAGCTAAACTAATCCATCACACCAAATCTCTAAACATTATGACTCCACACAAAATAGGAAAGCCAATGCAACCACCTAGCTAGAATGCCTCACACTTGACATTACTTGCCAATAAATGTCCAAGCCACAAAATGAAAAAATCCATAATGAGAGGGAGAGGCCCATCTTATCACTTAATTATTAATAAGTGAATGCCATCAAAACACCATCTTGTATGTGCAACTCAATGTCATCCATAGCACCTAAAGGATGCTTCCACCCAATAGACTCTTTGTCCTTGTAATATAAAATCAAGATTTATATTTGATAATGATTTTCCTCTTTTTTTATTTTTTTAATATAAAACATTTAAAAAGAAAAAAAAATTAAAACAACACAAAAAATTAAAAAAAGATATCAACATTATATAATTATTTTAAAAAATCATTTATAATTTTAATATAACCCATTAGAATTTAATCGGCTCAAAAAGCCTACAGTCTACCCATCTATTGCTAACATTATCCAACATTTCCTCCTCACGCTGATCTATTAACACATTAGCCAAAAAATACACAACTTTATTACTCTCTCTAAATAAATGATTATAATTCCATCCTTTAAAAACCTTCAGCTTAGGCCAAATTATGTCTAGGATATTTACAATCTTCTAAGATTTTTCCCTCAGGCTATACAAAGCAAAAATATTCACCTATGAATCTATTTTAATTTATATAAATGAGATTCCAAAATACAAAGCCATATTAACCCCTAATACTAGAGCTTGAGCTTCATCATCATTATTAGTGTCATCTAGAAGTTTAAGGGAAATGGATCTAATTAGTGAACCACTACATTCTTTTATAACACACCCTACCCCTAAGGCACCTAGATTGCCTCTACAAGCTTCATAAAAGTATAGTTTAAACCATCTATATTTTAGAGGAATATATGTTTCATCCTTCCTATTTTTCATATGTTTATTATCAACTATTGATTCCTAAATGGGAGAGATTTTAATGAATTTTCAATCAACACACATTTGCATATCCCATTGCATAAGTATACCTTTCATTCTAAGAATTTGTGAAGACACTAATTCTGAAATAGACATCTCTATATCTTTAAGGATAGAAAAAAATGACTTATCTTTACCTTCAAAGATATGAGGATTTGTTTCTTTCCATATCAACCAAATAAGAATAGATGGACTACATCTCCACATGCTAAAGAAGGCATTATTTACTTCCCTAATAGGCTAAGATGCAAATGCTTTATTAAAATATTTTGGCCAAACCCATCTCTAATTAAACCTATTATAAAGATAGACCTAAAACCATCATGAAAACAAATAATTAAACAACAAATAGTTAGCCATTTCTTTTTCTTCTTTACAAAGACTGCATCTAGAAGGGCCAACAAACCTAATTTTTCTTAGATGATCTTGTGTCAAAATATTACCAGAGACTACCAACCAGGCAAATGATCCCAATTTTTGCAAGCCCTCTTTACTCCAACAAAGGAAAATAGCATAGCTTAAGGCATGATCTTTGACTTCCACCATCTAATATCCTAATCTAACAGAGTAGATACTTGTCTTATCACCAATCCAATGAAGTTGATCCTCTTTATTTTTAATAAAGATTTTCCTTAATTTGAGATAGGATTCCAAAGAAATAATTTATTCTTGTAGAACTGGAAGCTCTTGTAAAATTTTCTAGTTACTGATAATATTACTAGATGCCCTAACTAGAATTACATAATCCCTCATTGAATTACCCCATTGATTTTCTGAATAAGCTTTATCTAGATATTTGTAAAGTCTTCTACCAAAATTTGATGGCCACTATAGGATTCAAACTAAAAATATGTTTTTCTACGATCATTCACTATCTATGAACATGTTTCCTTATCACTGATCTACACTTTAACATAAAATTACAAATATGAGAGCCTCTAGGAGGATCAATATTATAGATTATTCTTTCTAGGGAATCTGAATCAAGGTATTTCACTCTAATCATCCTATACCATAGTCTTCCTAAATTAGTTGACATTTGACAAACTAATTTAGCTCCTAGAGATAAATCTTGTAAAGAAATATCCTTAATCGCAACCCCTCATTTTCATTTCCTCTTATACACACTTCCCCACTTCATCAAGGGATCTTTTTTCTATTTCAAAAAATGTTGCCAGAGAAAATCCTTCATAATTTTATTCATGAAAATAACAATATATTCTGGAGGGGAGAGCACAAAAAAGTAATAGTGGGAAGAGCACTTAAAACAACTTTAATTAACATAATTCTCCCTACTAGAGAAAGCCATCTACCTTTACAAAAACTCAAATGGGCTTTAAATATGTGCACAAATTTTTCCAAATATTTTTGGATCCTGATCCTTTAAAAAATGGAACCTCAAGATATTTACTTAGAAGTATCCCAATATTAAAGCCAAGAATCCTTCTTAAATTCTTTTCCACACTTTTTTCGTAATTTACAAATTAAATTTTTGACGCAACCTCATTAACTCTTTGCCCTGAAGCTACTTCATAGTTACACAAAATTCTTTTTATTCCCCTTACTTCCTCTATCACTACTTTACCAAACAAAAAAGTATCATCTACAAATAGTTGATGAGTGAGGCAATCGAATTTCTCAACCACTTTTATCCCTTGAAGTCTCTCTTGGCCCTACACTAATTTTACTACTCTCCCAAAGGCTTCTACCATAATGATGAAAATAAAGGGCGATAAAGGATCCCCTTGCCTCAAACCTCTTGAGATGGAAAAGAAATCAGATAGGCTTTTATTAACAAGCACTAAAAATTTAGGATTGGACACATAGCTGAAAACCCAATCACACCATTCTTTACTAAAGCCAAATTTAAGAATCATAAAGATAAAATGCCAATTGACTTGATCATAGGCTTTCCTAATATCAATTTTTATCAACATATCATTCTCATGATTATACATCAAGGAGTGCATTATTTCATAAGAAATAATAATACCATCTTGAATACTCCTACCTAGAACAACACTTGCTTGTTCACCATAGATCATTTTTCCATATGAGGTTTCAATCTTTTAGAAATAGCTTTGTAAATGATCTTGTAAATGGTATTGCATAAAGCCACTTATCTATAATCCATAAAGGAGTTCTAGGATTCACCTTTAGGAAATAAATAAATAAAATTGGTGTTAATTTCTTGCTACACTTTCTTTTTTAACCTTTATTCTTATACCATTTCTATTATGTCCATACCTACTATTTCCCAGAAAGACTGAAATAAAGCTACTAGAAAACCATCAGGCCCTGGAGATTTATCTTTCACCATAGCAAATACCACCTTTCTAATTTATTCTAAAGAAAAGGATGATACCATTATATCATTATTTTTTTGAGAAATTACTACTAATATAACCTAAATAAAATAATTTTTAGCATGTAAACTATAATAAGCTTCATCATTCAATAAATTTTGAAAAAAATTGACCACTTCTTTCTTGATCACCTCTGGTGATTCCAATGCTAAACCTGGCTCTAAAAATATATAAGCTATTATATTCACTTTTCACACACTTTTGTTGATTGATGAAAAAATGCTTAACTTATATCACCGTCTTTCAACTAATTCTCTCTTAATTTTTATTTCTAGTAATTTTTTCTTGACAAATAATTTCTTCATACTCACTATTTAGCTTTTTCTCCAAGTTAAAATCAACCACATCCATACCCATTTGAAAAAAAATCTCATTTAGAGAGTTTAAATATAAGTAAATATTTTATTTCTCTTTAAAATATTCTTAAAGTGATCTATATTCCAAAAAATTTACTTTTCCATCAAGAATTTTGGGTGTTTAGCCATCTACACCATTTTAGAACCTTGAAGAAGCGAATAACTCTCCCGCTAAAATTTTACCAAGTAAAAAAGAGAATAATAATGCAACCAAATTAATTTAAACATGAAAGGACATATTTTTAGGGGATAATAAAAATTAATATAAATAATAATCAAAAGATGATCAGACCCAGGAAATTGAGAGACCTAACAATCTAGTTTTCTATTATCTTGAATCCAATTTGAGGAGGTTATATTTTTTTCCAATATTTCGAAAATATTTTCCTTTCCCATTCTTATGTTATTCCAAGTAAACCAACCTAAATTTGGAAAAATATCTTCCATATTATTCTTCTCTAGAAAGGAACTAAAATCTTGACTTGCTTAATTAGTTAAAACAAGACCTCATTGCTTATCTTCCTGACTCAAAATAATGTTAAAATCACCTCCCAACACTATCTTATCCTACTCAATATTTCTTAGTAAGGAATATATTTATTACCACAAATATAATTTAGGTCCACTTCCTTGACCATAAATGTTAACCAATAGGAATTATAAATCAGTTTGAAATCTAGAAAATTTTCCTACTTGCTAGAATTAATTGAATGCCAGAATATCAATTTTAGAAGAAAAGGGAGACCAGATCAAGGACAGTACTCATGATGGTCCTTGGGCTTCCACAAATAACCCTTGAAAAAGTTTCCCTAAAAATATCAAACAACTTCCTCTTCATTTTTATTAAGTTTAGCTTCTTACAACAAAAGTATATCATGTTTTTATAAATTCATAAGGCGCTTAACAAGCCACCTTTTGTTAGGGGTGTTCAAGCCCCTAACATTCCAAGAGATAACCTTAATATTGATAGAGGGGGGAATTCCACCCCTCCAAACTTTACAACATCTAGAAAACCTTCCAGAGTACCTTGTGTTCCTACTAGAACTTCCCCTTTAGTATGCTCTACTTTCTTTTTCTACCTGATTTGCTTTCCAGGCCCCCATTGGGTTTTGAAATTTTAATTCTAGACCAGGAAATAATAAAAAAATATTTATAATTCAAATACCATTATAAATATTCTTCTACCTCTTCTTTTGACTCCATTTCAAATACCTATCCTTGCTCCTCATCCCTAAGATTTGCTCTCTCTTCTTCCTCAGTCCCTCTCAACTCCTTTTCATTTTCCAAGACCATCTAATTCTTTAGTACCAATTCTCTGATATTTAGTGATTTTTTCTCAAATAAATCACAATTTTTAATTATTTAGGTTTGCAAAATATTTTTTTTTAAACCAATTTTCTCTAGCATATCTTCTATTTCTTTAATTTTGTCTGATAAATTAACTCTAAATAGCTTCTCCTTAGGCCTTTCTTTATATTCTATTACTAAAACTTGAAAAGGAGACTTCCTCCCTTTAGTTATCACATTTAGTTTTCATTGAGGGCCAAATTTAATAGTATTTTTTTGAAAGGTGCTCCTTTTGATCTTAAAAAAATTCTAAATATGCCCTAGTTGATGACAACTATAACATCTGAAAGGAATATTCTCTACATCAACATTTTGGTGTCACTCTCACCTTACAGCTTTGATAATAAAAAACTCAAGAATCTCTAGATCTAGATTATGTTTAATCCTAACCCTAGCATAAGTATCTTTCTCCCCTTTCAATGACACAATATCTATTTCCATCACTTCTCCCACCAAGTTACCCAAATCCAACAAACAATCCTTGCTCCAATATTACAAAGGAAGCCCATATAATCTTAACCAAGCGAGATAGCTCCATTTTATAGAATATACCCAAACCTTTTAAAGACTAGTTTTTCACTTTGAAAATTTCATCTTTATCATTTTTAGATGAAAATTTATCTACAAAAAACCTTTTGGTATAAAACTCACCTTTACTTCCTTACCCCATTTATCTTTAACCAAGATTTTTATGGCTTTGACTGATGGCCATTTACCAACACATTCATAGATTAGGGAACACTATAAAAGAGTTTGAATTTTAGAAATAAATTCATCTGAAGACTAATTTAGGGTTTTATCTACTCCTTTATTTACTCTAAACCTTAAAATCACCTCCAAGATAGATTCCTTAGAGACTAGATTCTCACAGCCTTCCTAAGAGGGGAATTTTCATGAGATTATTTCCTAACCACTTCCTCCAAAACCTCCACAAAAATATTAATTCCTTTAATGACCTAATGCTCTTACTTAATATGTCCTATCTTCTTTCCTTTCCACTTTTTACCTAATTTATCTCCATTCTCCTCCTCATTCCACCATTCCTTATATTCTTATATCACTACTTCCAAATTCTTTTGCTTCTTTTTTTTCCCATGATTTCCCCTATTTTATCTTTTAATTCACCAAGTTTTTACAAGGAAGTAAAATTGAGCCTCTAAGTCCTTCTATAGGCTTTATTTTCTTACCTTGCAAACCCTTTCACTGATCTTTCTCTGATGCTCCATTCTTTGCCTCTCCACTCACTCCTTCACTTATTCTCCCCATTTTTTAAACCATGCATATTTTACCTCAAATTATCACACACCAATAATTGTCCCATAGTTTTTATTCCTTCATCACCTCCTCCTCTTTTTTGTGAGGATATGTGTTTTGATGGTGATTTTCCTGAGGAACATATTCTTGTATCACATTTTAATTTGGATCTTGTTGATACTCCTAATACTACATTTGTTTCTTGTCCCACTTTGGATCCACCTACTTATGTGATTGATTACTTTGAAAAACTCCCTCTTAGATTTAGATCTTGCATAATTGACTCTATGGGTTGAACTCATGGAGGTCTTTAAAGATTCTTATAAGGTATTATATCTCCTATTGGCATCTATATTTATATAGGTGATGTGTCTTTGGGACATACTATTCATATCACTCAAGAGGAATGTGCATTAATGAGAATAATAGTTTATTTTTTTGACTATATCACCACCTATGTTGATGGTTCCTTATGTGATTTACATCCATGCAATATATATACTACTGATCTTTGTGTGGGGTGAAGGAAGTTTTCCTTAGGGGGTATTTCACATGAAGTCCTTATTTTCTGTATTTTACATCATTTTTTTGTTGGGGGGGGAGTTTATTTCCTATAGGTTTTGTTCCTTTCTCCATTTCATGGATATATGTTGTACATGAGTACCTCATCAGGCCTTATTTCCATGACTCATATTATGGATAAGCCACTTTGTTTTTTTGGCTATTTTTAGCCCCTATCTTCACTTGAGGGGGGTGGGGGGCTATTAGAGTTGTTTTTCATGTTGTATAGGTTTTATAGATAGTTTTTGTTTATTTATTAGTTTTTCCTTTCGTGTATTTATCCCACATTGGTTAGTTTGACTTACTTCTTTTTTGTCCTTGCCTATATATGCAAGGCTTGTCATTTTTAACACATAGAAGTTATTTTATAGATATTATATTGTATTGCCTTTATCTTTGTGTATCATAATTTCAACTCTTAAAAATATTATTGTAATGCTTTTGTTATTAATGCTTCAAATTTTAGACTTGGAATGATATTGTTGACATTACTTTTAGTAGTAAATGTGAGTTACCCCCTTGAGTCTATAAAAGGTTAAACACATGTCATTTTAATTTTTACTATTGTCACATTCATTAAATTAGAGAGCCAAAAGAGAAGTGTTGAATTGTTATAGAGTGATTTTCAAGATTCTAGATGAGTGAAAATAAAATAATTGAAACTATTTTTAATCATTGCGAGGTGAAATAATTTTAAGAAATATGTAAAGTGTTAGGAGTGTAATAATGTGCAAGTTTTCAAAATTTCAAGTTAAAAAATTTGATGTCATCCATTATAGGGTGTTGAAGTAGGGAGATGAGTGAGATAAAAGGTAGACATGTATTATTTTGAGAGGATTTGATGGTTGTACCTCAACCTTCAAGCTTCTTGAAGGGTGATGTGACCAAAGAAAAAGGCCTAGTGTAGTGATCCTTTACCTATGATACCAAAAGAATAAGATTTGGAGAGTGTGGATGGTCAGATTGTGTTAATTAGAGAGGAGGTAATTTAATATATTATCATGTGCATGAAAGGGTTTTCATAGTAAGATAAGGAAGACACATAATCAAGAATGATGCACTAGGTGAAGAAGAAGACTGTCAAACCCCCTACACCCCCAATGTTGGTTGAGGAAATATTGTACCCAAAAGTGTTGTTGTGTGTAAATAATTAGGTATATAATGTTCCCACTTATAAAAAATTATATTATAACCATTTCCATCCTATCAATAAAGTATAAATGCAATGTGAATACTAGGTAGAGCACCAAAACATGAGGAATGAGATGGTATACGACTTGAGTATTTTTAATGCTCTCAATGATTCAAGACTCTTCCAATTATTAAGTTTTTCATCTTTTGGGAAGCTGGTTGAAGTAGTAAAGTTTTTAATTTCATGAGTGCATGAAGACTATTTCTACTTTGTTGGGTGATAGATGCAAATTACACTAGAGTGGATAAGTAAGGTCATACGGTTGAAGTGCTCAGGCACTTGGAGGATGAATAAGAGATAAAAAAATACTACTATGGTAATTGAGTATAAAAAATAATCCCATGCTATACATATCATAAGTCTCTAATATCCCATCCTCAGAGTGGTCATGCACGTCATCATGACCAAGGTTGAAGGCATTGATAGGTGGAAAAAGGTGGATATGGCCCATAATTATGTTGATAAATAAGTTACCATGGGAATAAATTAATTTTGGGTAGAATACTTCAATGATAATATTATCACATATGTATATAAATCCCACCACCCATCAAACCAAAATTTTGAATGGGGCATGTTCTTTTTATTATTGGTGTTTGATGATATTAGTATACTTGAATACACCACTAGAGAGTTGAAATAGGCATAACCTTTTGATAAAAATTACCCTACGTAGTATTTCAAAGATTTTACTTGCCTTAGTTCAATAATTCCATCTCACAAGATCAAAATGAAGGGATGGTTTGACATGATGAAGAAAGCCTTTGGGAATGAGTGCCATATATATAAACATAATATTTTTAAACTTTATCAATTATTGATGCTTTCTATAGTGAATGAACCCATTGAGTCTTAATATCTCTAAGTGTAAATCTTAAATGGTGCATCAAGAAAAGAGTGGGTAGACCATTGGTGTTTTTCAAGATTGTTGTCCCCTATACCACCACTTGATATCTACACAATCATCTCTTATACACTTCCCTAAGATTTTCCTCCTCTCTTACACACTCCTCCAATTAGTTAACTTCCTTACTTATCCCCTACCTAAGCCTAAACCCCCTTTTGACATTTATCAAATAATGTCATCCTAGCATGACCTAATATTTTAATTGATATTTCCACATTATGGGTCTAGGTTGGCATTATCCAACCTAGACCCAAACCTAACTTATTTTTTCAATTAACGATACATAACCGAATTGATCTAACCCTATCAGCTAAACTTTAAAAAATGTTTTGGGTTAGATTCAACTATATATACACATCCATTTTTATCATTTATAGAGGAAGAGAAAAAGAAAAAGAATATTATATTTTGCATCTGCTTATCCACCATTCTACTTGAGGAACATTACTTAGGGTTTTAATACTTTATTTGGAGATATATGACTTGGCTTATGGATAAGTCTTTTGGATACATATATAATTTGTGTAGTCTAAAGATGAATTATCCTTATTATCCTTACATACCAAAAAAGCCTCTTGTGAAGCACCTTGGCCAAGGGAGAGATTGAGGTTCGATGGGTTCTTGATCAAAATTAAGTATTCCTAACTTTGTTCCTCCTCTGTTAAAGTAGATAGATTTGAATGTGTAATTCTCTCCCATGAATTAGGATATCTTATACATTATCTTGAGTAGAGATTTTTTATGCATGTTTACTTTTATTTTTATTGCCCCCACTTTTTTCCACAAGATTTGGTGACCACTAGATTAGATTTTACTTTATTTTTCATGTATTTAGTGAATATGAAAACATAGGACCTAGTTAGGGTTATTGCATAATGTTGGTTGAATAAAGGCTTTGGAACCCTCTCTAGTGATATTATTGTGGTAAGATATCCCTTAGTTAGGTATAGCATATCCATCTTGGTCATGACCTCAAATATATAATGTATCCATAAATAGAAGTGTAATTAGGATTTATCTTCTTTGAGATGAGATTGATTAACATGTCAACTACATTTTCCTTTGTATAAAGTGTATTCCAAATGACTTACCTAGATAGTTTGGGGACCAAGCAAAGTTTGTAGTGAGGCAACACTTTTCCTTAGCATACATCTCTATGGCCCCCTCTAAATATTTGTTTGGATAGATGAAGTTACCATGCAATTTCACTACTTGGTACTTCATGAACATTGTCGATTGAATATATGATGCAATATTGGTGAGTATTATTGGTGAGAATATTGATGCAGATACTCATACCCTACCCCAATTATACATATAGCCCCAAAATAAGGTATATAGGGAAAATTTTGAGATAGATAAAATTGATATCAAAGTCTAAAAGATTTTATCAGTAATTGAATTAATTATTTATTTTACATGTTGAAACCTAGAAAGAAATCATCAATGAGCACAAAATATGAAAAAAATAATCCCACATCCACAAACTCTAGATAAAAAGAATAAAAATCATCTAGTTCACAATGATAGTTCAAAAACCCATCCAAATCATTTGAAGTGGTAAAGGACTACCCAAGAGCCACCCAAGGAGACTCCCATAATAAGTCAGCTTGAAGGCCTAGAGCTATTAGCACAAATTGTTCCTTTGGAACATGAAACATTGGCACTAAAAGATGGTGACTTATAATAAAATATAGATATTCTAGAGGAGACACTAGAAACATATTTTTTTATAGAAGAATAATAAGTTACCTTGGAATCTATGAAGACACCTTCATCACCACAGTGTGAAGAAACCACCATCAAAGAGGAACAAGTGAAAATTAAAGATATCACTAGTGAAGAAAGGGATGGTTACAACATAAATTTAGGAATGAGTTTGACATTAGGTCCAACCACTAGAGTAAATACATGAACATTGAAATATTTGAGAAAAATCTGTCTTAGGGGAAATAACCAGTTGATGACTCTATCTAAAGGATAGAGAAAATAGATGCAAGCATGACCCTTTATGACCAATATCAAAAGGGAGTGCTAGATAATATCTTATATATTTTTTCACATTTCAAATAATAGGATGCATCTGAGTAGACTTGATGGGATTTGTCTTTCTCCCATGATGTTTATAATGAAGAATTTTATTTTAAGATGACTTTAAATAGTCTAGTACTAGATCCTAAATTAGTAGAACTTATAAATACCCTTTGGGTAGACTCATAACCATTTACCATAGTTTAGGCTAGTATGACACTTCTAAAGTTAGAAAATAAGGTCATATGGAAGAATACAATATCTGAGCCTAATGATTGATGAACCCAAAAGAAACATCTATAAATGGTTATTTTATATTATAATGAGGTCATTGTAAGAATGAAACTTGAAGAAGAACTAGCTGAGGTTAATCACTAGTTACATATTGCAATAGAGGCCAAGGTGAAAATAATGAACATTCATAAAAAAATTGAGCCAAGAACTAGCACTTGTAGATGCCATGCCCCTTTCTATAGTGGATAAACTAGACACATTGGTTAAACTTTAAATAAAACATTGGAATGACTAACCTGGCCCACAAAATAAATAGAATTGACCAATGGAATAGTTCAAAAAATTGTAGAGGTAGGAAAAAATTTATTTCATAGAGTTGGAGACATTGTTCCCATTTTGGATGTGATTTTTGAAAATCTAGTGTGTCTCAACAAGATTTTATAATATAGGATTTAGGCAAAAGATCTTTAATGATAATAGTTAGCTGATAATGCCTTGTTAATAAAAGACTATATAGAGTGCACCAAAGCATTGAAGGATGTGGAGGCTATGGAGAACACAATAAGTGCTCATAATAAGGAAATAAATACAAACTTGCATAACTTTGAGGATAAGTTATCACTGAGGTCACTTTGCTTGAAGGCATTCATAAGGATGCTTCCACATCCCTTTGGTATTTGTTGAATATAAAAGGCAAATGTATCGAGTACCCTAATTATACCAATAAGATCAAAGAGGAGGTACAATAAATAGCATACAATCTTTAAAATGCTTTGAACCATTAGGAAGGTGTCGTAATTTAAATTAAATAGACATGTCCTAAATTTTTGATAGAGCCTAATAATAATGCTTAGTCTAAAACAAACTAATGGTTTAGTTTGGGTTGATGTTGGGCCCAAATTTTGGATAAGTACTTCATAGGAATAACCAACATACAGAAGTATGGCATGAGAGTCCATGGTGTACAAGGACCACATATCATGGAATAAATGTGCATGTTAAACAAAGAAACTAATAATGAAGGACTCAAAATTTATTGAAAGATATGGGAAGTTCATGGAAAGCAATGAATGGTTATGGAGTGATTCAAAAATATGGAAGATAATAATTCAAATGTGAATCAAAAACCAGCGCTTGGGAAAGATAAGAAATCAATGACAAGGATCCAACACCAAAGAGAGAATATAGCAGTAGAAAGTCCCAAGTCCTTAGGAACTTAATGTAAATGGCTTCCATGACTCAATTGTATTGATGATCATTGGTGAATCACCTTGATTATATTTAGTTTTATAACTAATTGGTCAAGGAGAATCAAGTATAAATACCCCTATGGTGTATTCTATAATGTTGTTGTTTAGTTGGATGTTATTGATAAAATTATATGATTTCATTACATTGTAACCATCTAACTATGTATTCTATAGAGATCGATTATGAATATGATGAGTGAAGCTTGTGTTGAGTTAATATTATTGTTTAATTAACTATGGAGTTAATGATACTAGTTATAATATATGATTTTGTTTAATTACATGAGTTAAGGTTGTTGGTTATCATTTATAACATCTTTTTCTTTTTTATCATTGAGTAATGAACATGTGCTAAGTTAGATATGTATTTTACAATGAGATTAGTATTGTGTATTTTTTTGAGTTCCCTTATCTAAGTAGTAGAACACACACACCCTCACATGATAAAATGAATGAGAACAAATCCCTCTTTATGTGCTTCAAGTGATTGCACAAGAAATTCTTGCATGAAATGCTAGTGCGCTAACATGTTGGAATCTTATCACTTAGTCACATGCCTAGGGAATATTATTCCCACGTAAAGGAAAATAATCCCAACATGTAAACTTAAACCTATACTAGACTTATTCCAAGAACATGAGGAATTCAATTTAAGAATGGTTGGCCACATTATAGATAATGATTTAAACTTTGAATAAGGGTAATGGAGATATGTTGACCTATTTTAAAGAGGTCAACATCACTATATTATTTCACCCAAATGTTACCCTACTAGACAGACATGAATTTGAGGTCCACTTAGACCAATTAAACCAAGTAATGTGAAAAATGGTGGTGAAAGATAATGGGTTTGGGGCCAAGGTGATTCTTGATCTAGAAACCTAATCCATTTATAGTATTAATTAGGTTTTAGAGATAAATTTTTTTGTGGAGGCCCCATCCCAAGTCCACGAATAGTTGTTATTCTAGGTTGAGATAATATTTTTAGATCCACCTATTAATCTTGACAAGTTGGATAATTAATTTGATGTAGTGGTAGTTATCCTAGTAGTTGAGGAGGAAAGACCCAAAAATTAGGAAGTGGTTCCCCCAGCCTTTTATCTATTTCTCTTAGTAGTCTTGTGAAGTTTGTTTTGTGAGGATGACATGAATATTAATTTGAGTTATATTATAAATAACTATGGGGTTCATCATAGTTAAGGGTGGGAATCTCATTTTACTAGGAGGTGAATTCCTTCAATATATAATAGTTTACATTTTAGTATACAGGTCAAAATTTTCATGTAACAAAAAAATCTATTAAAATTAATTCAAGTTTTTTGCTTTAATTAATGGTGTTTCTAAATTTATAGATATTTTACACTAATTCATGTGTTTTATTAATGTATTTTAGTGTTAAATGAATTATATTTTGATTTATTCTATATCATGTGAAGACACTCCTTTTTTACTACTTCTATGTCTAAATGGACATTAGACCAATTTATATAAATAGTGCACATTAAGATTATAAATCACAAAAACATCTAAAATCATCCACATATTAGATTTAAATTTCCCAAATCATGTAATGCTTCTTTATTTGGGATAATACCCTATACAAAATGATAAACTCTCATGGATTCAACCTGAGTGAATTTTCAACCAAGCAAATTAACATTTTTTACTAATAGAGTGGGGTACATAACCAAATTATTAAAATGACCAAAATATTAATTAAGATTGTATAAAAAAAATTAAATTAAATGCTTAAGTGAAAAATCCATGTTTAATTAATGAATATCTCATTTTTTAAAATAAAATTTTGATAAATATCAAGGAATATGATGTCATGATGATATCATTATCCTCAAAGTCAAAAATTGGAAATATAAAAAAATGACATAAATATTAGGAATTTTCAGCCATTATTCATAAATTCAACCTCTTTCCCAAAAAATAAATGTATTTGACCAAAACAAACCTAACCCAAGATTAACTACACATGTTTTGGAGTCAGTTGAAAAACTATAAATACAAGACCCATGACCATTCCTCAATAATAATTTAGGTGAAAATAAATAATACCAAATTATGGATAGAGAGATTCATAACCAACATATTCCAAGAGCCAATTTATAAGTGAACAAGAGGAGATGATACCCTTCAAGCACTAATACTGTTAGAGATTAATTTTTTACAAAGTGAGCACAAGCCTTCTCTCATGTCAATTACAAGATAAAGTCATTCTATAAAGTTAAATAATGTTTTTGCCTTCCATTTGTTGATTTATTTATTTTTTAATTATTTTTCACCCTAGTACTTAGGATTATAATTTTAGTTATCTTTGAGTTGTTTTGGTTTATCCACTAATAAGAGAAAATGATTTCATATTTAGATTCCTACATTACATAGTGGCATACCCAACGGGACCATTCACCCTATATTCATCTTAGTATTGATTTGGGACTCTTAATAAATAAATAAAATCTCATTAATAACCTTATTTTAATCTTTTTAAACTAAATTTGTTGTGTTTTATGATTAATTGGGAAACAAATATCAATTGTTCACAAAGTGAGCACAAGCCTTATCTCATGCCGATTACAAGATAAATTCATTCTAAAAAGTTAAATAGTGTTTTTGTCTCCATTTGTTGATTTATTTATTTTTAATTCATTTTTAACCCTTGTACTTAGGCTTATAATGTTATTTATCTTCGAGTTATTTTGGTTTATCCACTAATAAGAGAAAATGACATCATATTTGGATTCTTACATTCTAGAGTGGCATTCCCAATGGGACCATGCACCCCACATTCATCTTAGTAATTTTTTGGGACTCTTAAGAAATCAACAAAATCTCATTAATAACCTTATTTTTATCTTTTTTGAACTAACTTTTTTGTGTTTTATGTTTAACTAGGGAATTATAAAAATGTCCACTATGAAACTACAAATTTGGAAGAAACATTGATGAAATCATTATTGTAAAATATGAAATAATCCTAGGAAATCATGAAATTTTACCTAACTTAACCTTGTTAAGCAAATTTGTGAATTTAAATCTCTATTTCATGAAATCATTAGGGATAACTATGAAATCATCGTTCACATTTTTCTATTTTGACTCTTTCCTTTGTAAATGTAATTTTGAAGACTAAAATGGCAAAATCATAGCATAAAGTCACAAAATTATTTTATAATTTTTATTATTTTCTAGTTTTTTTCATAGTCTTGAATTTATCAACTTTAACTATGAAATCATACAGGAGAATCATGAAATCATTTTTCTTCTATTTCTATGTTTCCCTGTTTAGTTTTTTATAATTGTTAAATCATTATCAAGAAGTGTGAAATAATCTTAGAAAACTAAAAAACCATAATCTAGAGCCATAAAATCATCTCTTGATAGAACTGATATCTATTCATAGAACTACAAGTTCATTTTATAGATTTAAAAAATCACACAACTAGATAAAAAAAATCGAACAAGATAATGATGAAATCATCACTTTAAAGTTTGTGTATTTTCCTAATATTTTCCATGATTTATATTGATGTAAAATTTCATAGTTAGCTTGTCTATGTAACTATGAAATCATTTCAGAGAGTAATATTTTTATGATTCTCAAGTTAACTTTATAGGTTTCCTTCACTCTCATGGTCCAATTAAATTTATAATAATTTTTTACAGGTTTTATCAAGTGAGGAGAAACAAAGAAGTACTAGGTTGTATTCAACATACCCCACCTTGGATTTTTCTTTGAATAGTGGGGATCCCCATTTTTTTAGAGGACGTATGTATTATTTAGTGTGTGTGTGTGTGTGTGTGTGTGTGTGTGTGTGTGTGTGTGTGTGTGTGTGTGTGTGTGTGTGTGTGTGTGTGTGTGTGTGTGTGTGTGTGTGTGTGTGTGTGTTTGGGAATATTTTTTATTATCTATAGAAACTTGATGTTTTTTACATTAAATCACATTTGGTACACCTATTTTCTATTTTAAATGACTTATTAAAACTAATCTATTAATGGAAATTAGGTAATAATTTCTATGCATGATAGGTATTTAGGTTTACTTATTTAGGTTCTTTTATTTAGAGTAGTGTATTCAAGAAATTTTTATTCAACATTTCGAATACTTTAGGTCTTTAGTATTTTGGTCTTAAAAAAGAAATAAGTTAGAAAATTTTTGGTTAGGAAATTTATTTCAAAATTTTTTCTAGTCAATAAATTTTATTTAGATCATTTTGTTTGACACTTCTTATGTGTCAACTTTTTTTTTGAAAAATCTAGTCTTTAGAAGGTTTTGGTATTTTGGAATTTTTCTTCAATAGCTTCAATTTATAATGTTTTTATTTAGAGCCTTTGGTTTGATAAATTTCCTTTCAATGACTTTCATACAAATCTTTTCAAATGAATCTCTCTAAAGAGAATTTTGCTTTCAAGGTCTTTCACTCAGAATCTTGGACTCACCATACCATATCATTAGGCCTAGAGGTACAATTTGAACCCTTAAATAAACCATAGAATGATAAGTTCCAAAAGGAAGAAGTAACATTATGGAACCTCCAATGAGTACGCATCCTACATGGCATGCCCACTAGGCTTAGGTGGTCATGTTTGAATTGAATGAAGATGATGACCTTGTATACATTGGTGATTAATGGTGTATGAACTAGAATTAATGAAGAAGGATATAACATAAATCCACTCAATTTATCTAACCTCATTTGATTTTCAAGAGATTGAGTGCACATATCCAACTACAATTTTAAAATCCCTAATTGCATTTAAAAAGAATTGCAATTTACACAATAGAGTTATTAAACCACCATTTTCAAAATCTTGAATCATACAAACATAAACTAATAGTTATGGTATCTTCATAGAGGTTATATAAGGTAGATCTACCACCATATAAGTTTTTTCATTAAAGACTCCACACAATACCTAGATACAATATTTGATGCCACTATATTCGACATCCTCCATGCTATTTAATCTACTCTATGGGGGGAAATAGATAATGTTGATCCATTCACATTATAGGATTAAATCTTAGTAGAGGATAAATAACTTACAACTAACTTACTACCATTTAAATTCTAGGCACTTAGTATGTAGTTGTCAAGCCAAAAATCATGTCATGCATTTACTTATCATAAGACTTATATTTTGAAGGCAAAATTGTAGATGGTGGTTATCTAAACTATGTCAAAAACAACACAATAATTTTATATATATATATATATATATATATATATATATAGATATATATATATATATATATATATATATATATATATATATATATATACATATATATATATATATATATATATACATATATATATATACATATATATATATATATATATATATATATACATATATATATATATATATATATATATACATATGGAGATACATTAATGAGGTATTTAAGTTTATACATTCTAGTCACTACATTTAATTTACATAGTGTAGTCACTTAGAATAAAAACAACAATGTGGAGTAAGTAGTAGGAAAGTGACTTCTACCAATTGATACTTTCACTATTAAGGAACATACCAAGAATCCTATCCCCATCACCTAATTTAGGATTAGAATTCATACTGGTATGGAATTATTGAATCAACTCTTTAATGGGTACCCTTACATGACTTGCTCATTACTTTAGAGCATGCCTATGCATTGAGGGAGGTCATCAATGCCTGCCTGCATGAATAAATTATACAAAATGATAAGAGGACCCAAGGGGTAAATTTATATATGATGTCATACCTCTTGTATACACCCATGGAGACTATTTATTGACATAATGGGGTTTTATGAAATCCAAACCCTGATTATATCAAGAATATAATATGTGACTTATATCCCTTGATTCACATATATGCATATGTAAATAACATTGTCAAAATCGTAGAGGACATATATCATCAAGTTTGGATCACCATTCATGGCCACCATCTGGTTAGGATTTCAAAGAGCATTATCAATACACTAATAAATTTGAATGACCATTAGTTGTACCTAGCTTATACAGTCATCATGGTTGTTGGACATAGGGTAGACCCACTTTGGCTCCCCAAATTTGTCCTTAACAAAGTTTTTGAGAAATATATCACCTTATAAATATGGAATGTTATATATGAATATTTGAAAAATATTAATAAATTTACTTTCTGTGACTCTTATTTCACTATTGGGAGGATGTAGTATACATTTACAAGATGTTTTAGAGAATCTGGGAATACAAGGAAGGCTTATGAATTGGATAATCTACCACATAGGGATTGGGACCCCTATGGGAGAGTACATCAAAACATTCACAACCTTGACATCTCATACAAACATGAGCCATTCAACCATGACTTCTTATTCTTTAATGATAAAGATGATGAGGAATTAAAGGAAAGGGTTGAGACTATGCGATTAAGTGACGACTTATTGAGGGTGATACAAGCAAACCCCTCCCTTAATCTCAATCAAGAAAAAATTAGGATCTCACAATAAGGGGGATGGAGATCTTCTAACTTTTGGAATGGTAGTCCTTACCAATAGCCATCAGACCAAAGTCAAGACCTTTAATAACCACCTATTGTGATGAAAAATCAATAAGAACAAAATCAAGTGGTATTGGAAACATCATATACTAGAGAACATAAGGAAGATCAAAATCTATGAGAGACATTAATTATTTCATAGGAAGAAGAAGAACATACCCCTCTAGTTCAATAATATACTATTGAACTAAGGAGAGTCAAATAATAACTAGTAGAAGAGTTATTGTAAAAGAAAGACAACACAATTGGGGAAGAGGTGGAGATAATTTTCCTAGATTAATATAATGAGGAATATATGGCAACTATTATGGCATCTCAAGTAGCCATAACATCTAGGATGACTCCATCCTCCTCAGCTAGTGATTGCTCCAAAGGCTAAGAAGAATACACTTTATTATCAAAGAAATCTTAGGGTAGAGAGACCATAAACTCCATCCATGGACATAACCAGTAGAGAGGTAAAACCTTTAGTTGAAGGTGATCTAATTCAATATGTGGATGAGTAAGATATATATCAATCAAAGGTCTTAAAATTATAAGGATTAAAATAAAATGCACCTATTAGTGGTGATCAATCTAGTAAGGATTCTCTATTCACTTCTCTCCTATGCCTTTCTCCTATCATGTAGTTACTAGTTATTTCTACTATGATTTCCTTATTTGTTTCTACTTCTACTCTTATGTAATCACTCTCTACTAGTATTATTTTCATTTATCTAATCACTACTCCAACTATTACTCCTATAGTCTCCATTCTTATAACCATTTCTCTTTTAGCCTCCATTACATTAACTATAATTCCTTAGATCCAAACCTCTAATCCCACTCTGTCAGTCTCCACCTTTGCCACCATAGCCACCAACTATCCCATCACCAAAGTTACTACCTCCTACACTCAACTATTTTCATCATTACCTTCTTTAAGACCAGTTAAAACCACAATAGTAGTGCAAACAAAAAGGGATCCCAAGAAGACATGTCTACGTTATGCAACCCATTCCACAATTTGATAATGTAAGATGGCCCAATATAATTTGGCCCTTAATGCCTAAACCATAAATTGAGCCTAGACCTAAGCCTAAGAAGGATTCACACATAGAAGTGCAACCATTGGATCAATCAAAGCTAACACTTATAGATTGAGCCAAGGAATTAGGAGCATCAGATTCTAAGAGGCCCAATTTAAAAATCACTGAGCTTCCCACTATGAGCTTTCCATTTGACAAATCCATAGCCTCAGTTCAAAGGTTTAGGAAGAGGAAGTTTGAAGATAACAATGATAGAGGGTTAATTTTGGAAGAAAGAAAATAGATTTACTCTTTTTAAAATAAGCATAATAGAAATAAAGGTCAGTCCCATTAAACTTGAGGACCTCAAGTCCTATATGGAAACCCACACTAAATTGGTATTGGACATCCATGAGGGAATAGATCTAGACAAAAAGTAATTATAAGAAGAATTAAAGACTCTTAGAGAGAGGTAATAGGTAATATGAGTTCCCTCCAATATAGATCAAGATATAAAGAGTTTGACACTAAGGTTATATGAAATTTTGGATATTATTCATTCTTTAAGAGACTGATTAGCTCCACATGTAACTTCAATAATAAAATTTTTAAAATTTTTAGAGAAGGTTAAAATAAATTAAATTTCTTGGTGTTATACACTACTAATAAGGCATTCAACCACTTGAATATGATGACCCCTTTGGAGGCATATAATGCATTTAATTTAGCTATTATAAGAACTCAGGATGCCTAGGATTGGGTGAGTAGTTCTAAATATTTAGTGAATATTATTACAAAATAATAGAAGCAAACAACACAAATTTTGGATGAGATAAAATTAACAGGAGCTCAAGATAACACTATAAAGTTAGTATCTTGGGATATTTTTGATCATATGATTCAATAAGATTTAGATAGTTTCAATCAAATTCTATAACGACTAAGTCTAGAAGAAATTAAACTGAAGTTGAGTACATCAAAGAAGAAGGCAACAAAAGTGGAGGAATTTTGGGTTAGCTTTCAAGCCACCAAGATAGAGTATGCAAGGCTAATAGAATGGATATATAGGGTAACTAGACCTCATTTCCTTGATATGAAAATAATTTAGGAATATCATGATAAAGCATAAAAACACTATCAATATTTGAAATCAAATAAAAAAGTATCCTTAGCACCATCTGCTAGTTCCACAACTCAAACTTCATCTATAGTGCTATTTATAAAACCATCATTGAATTCAATCCCTCTTCACTAAATAAGTGCATCAACACTACCTCTAAATTTAGCTATATTTTTAACTCTATTCTAAGCTATGAGTTAATTCATGGGTACAACTCTAGTCACCACATCTACTGTAACATCAAGTTCAACTCCAATTACTAGCATACCTCTAATTACAACTGTAGTTCTAATAACAATTCTGAAAAGTGTCAAGCAAGAGCTAATTCAATATTATTAAAAGGATGTTTTTGTATAATTTTACATGTAATTATTATAAATGGATATTCAAGTCTCAATAATTACATGTTATAATTTAAAAAATATTTTTTTGTTAGCATGCACACATTGCATGTCTGAGATAATCTAAAAGTTATAACACGTAGTTTTGTACCAAACTAGAACTTAAGTTATATTTATTTTGTAATAAAAGTTTTTCTATACTTGGAGGATGAGGTGACCCCTTCCCCAAGTCCTTTAAATACATGTAGAACCCTCTTTTCAAAGGTTCAAAGTTTTGGATCAATATATAGGAAGAGATTAAAAGATTGATTGTCATGCAAATGTGTTTTTTCTTTATTCTTCCCTTTCCATGTTAATGAAATTTAAGTTTATTTATCTATATCAATTCAATCATTCTAAAGTGTTTTGATGATGTGGATGAATTTGAATGTTTCAATTAATGAATATTGATCTTATATGTGAAAAATCAATTGAGGATTGGTATATTTTATTGATTTAAGTAGTTAGTAAATGATGAATTGATAATTTGAGGTGTGAATAGGTATTTTTTCGGGTATAGTCATCTAGGTGTGATCCATAAATACCCTAGATATATTTTTGGTCCAAGCTATAATCACTCAGATAAGGGTATGCAATAGTAACCCTAAGGAGAGAAAACTTCAATTGAGATCACTAATCATCCTATACTTATTATCCCAAAATAATAATTGTGCTTGTTCATGAGTGTGAAATAACTACAAACAGTACACACTAGTCTTAGAGATAATTATCTACCAAAGAAATAGTCTTATAAGTGACCTTTTAAGAACATAGAGCCTTATTTTATGTCTTACCCTTCTTTCCTCATTTTTAGTTTCTTTGAGATATACCCACCATAGAATAATTCTCCATCCATCCAACACACTTCGTGATTAATTTCTACTAGATTCCATGCATCCATCCATAAATCTTGGTTAAGCAAACCACAAGCTCAACCTACTATTCCATCACTTAGTTATTTTAACTAGATACCTACAAATTATGCTTTATTGTGGAACTCTATTCTATAAGGATCCCAAATTGTTAGAGGCTACATCATTTAACCTTATGTGGTGTCTATAAAACCCACATCAATAGATAAAAAATTTTGTGCTAGAAAGAGGGAACACTTGTGTGTTTTATCAATAGTAGAGGTTAGTCACTATGTAGAGTTACATTGGATAAATATGGGATATTAACAAGGTCTAGGTCCCAAGCTAGACTTTTGGTTTCACCATTGTCAATTCATAGGAGGCCTAGACCAATAACTACCATCTCTGAGATACACCGAGCTAAAACTCATTCCCCTATAGGAAATGTGCCACTTATAAATATTATTATATCCCAACCTTGGCTAGTTGGATCTATTATTTCCATCCCTAGGGACTAACATGGTCTGCTAGGGAATCTTGAAAAGTATTTTCCTACCTTCTACCTCTTAAATGGGAGGATGGTAGAAGAGTACATCAAAATTTTCAAGGCTTCCTTAAGATTAATAAATTTCACCCATAAGGATGTTGCATGCAAGATTTTCCCATTTAATTTTAAAGATTATTCTTATGATTGGTATCTAAATTTGTGGGAAAATTATATCACCTCATGAAGTGTCAAAATAAATTTCTTACATAATTTGGGCAAGTGACTAATCCAAGTCTGGTGTATCAACATTTCACTAGAATGAAGAGAGAACCCAATAGGTCAATCTGGGCTTTTAATGCAAGATTTCAAAATATGTACACTTTATTAAATGTTTCATGTAATCTAGATGTAGATTTGATGCTTGAAATATACAAGGACACTCTGGATCCCATTATTTCAATGTTCTTGTGAATAGTTTCCATCACCAAGACTCTAACTTTGGCCTTCCAAAAAGTTATTAATAATGACAACTAACTTAATTTGTAACTAGATCCTCATAATTTATGAGGCCAAACATTAAACAATGGGTTCCCATCTTTGAACCCAATTACACATGGTAATCAGAACATTCCTACATTCAACCAAAACTAGTTGTACACTCTACCTCCTAAGACATAGCAAACAATAAATCAAAATTATGGGTTCTTGAATAATATAGAACAAAGGAATGGACATCAATAAAACCAACAAAATCAACATCAAGCTCACATGAACACAATAGTCACTTAGGGTTCTGACTCTACCAAAGTTGAATTGGATTATATATAAAGAATGGTCCAAAAGTGTCAGGATCTAGGAAGCACAATTGATTACCTTGTACAAGCAACTAAACATGCAGAATTAACTAGAAGTAATAAGTAACTAGAATTCAAAAACAAAACAGAATATGAGAGACAATACCAAATTGTATTAATACTCTTCCAGAAGGAAATACAACAAAGAAGATGCCATAGTCTTCTTCCTTACACACCTCTAGGGCTCCCACACCTCTAGGGTATAAACAGTAAATCTCTTCAAGAGCTCACTCTCTCTCTTATGGTCCCAACAATCAACTCGAACACAGAGTTGTTGTTCACCTCCACTAGCTAGTAATAATACTGCCAGTCCACCAGTCAATAACAATACTGCCAGTCTAACCGAGTACTCCACATACTCCAAGTAGATCTCTCCTGATCTTGCTACCTATTGTGTTGCTGACCTCCCTGATCTTGCACACCTACAAATCAACCTGGTTCTGCACACCTACATACCTAGATCTTGCACACACATAGACCTAAAAATCAATGATATTACTTACCATTTAGATCTCCAAATGTGTCCTTGCACACCTACCGACCAAGATCATACACACATGAATAACCCTTCTGATTCTCCAAACCAGCACCCCTGTGGATCTTCTACCAGATCTTGTTATCCCACATATTTATCTGATCAGACACACTTGGCACCCCTATGGAACTACATGGAACACAGCTTGCTCTCTTCACTCTGAAGGAGCTAACCTTGCTCTTACTCAACTAGCATGCCTTTACAATATAGCCCATGAGTCTATTATATAGATCCCATGCAAAAAATAATTATACATCTAATTAAAATAAATAGATCCACAGCTCAAGACTAAAATTAGCCTTTTAACATGCAAAAAACTAGTTTGTTAACTAACTATTCATGAACTAGCAGTTTTGGAACCGCACAGGTGACTGACATCGGTCCTTGTCTGCCTGGAAATGCCCGACATCGACTGATCACTGATCGATGTTGGTAGCTTCCTATCTACACCTGACCGACGTTGGTTGGCCTGACAGACGCTGATGACTGTGACACTCAATAACCTCCTCCATGTCTGCATCAGTGAAGCTTTTAGCTCCACAACCTAACAATATCCCACTTGGAGATAAATAGTTTCATTGTACCTGTACCTATACATCATCTAATTTGTTTCTTGGCTTGTATCCCTCTTCAATCTCAACCTTGAAGACCAACCACCACACATCCTATGGTGCAACACCTGTCATCCAAGTAACTTGCCATATCCAAAGTCTTGACCCTTCATATCATGAATCCCTGCTACTGGTCCCTCTCAGATACTTCAGAATCCAGTGCTTCCTTTCTGGATTGACTACAAACTTGCTGACAACTCCCACTACTGGGGCAATATCAGGGAGTACACATGTACTCAACCTCATCATGTGATTGGGGACCCTATTTTGTGAACTGTCCATCCATAGGTGTGCTTGCCATTCTACATCCTGAACTACCTTCACACAATCATCCTATGACAACATCAACTTGTGATCTTCCCTATCTCTAGGATTACTCATGCCAAAGAATTTTGCTACTCCCAAATCCTTCATGGCAAACCACTGAACTAACCTTACCCTTAGCTCAGCAAAACCCTATATGTTAGAACTTGCAACAAGCATACCATCCACATACAGTAATAGGATAATGTCACGACCATTATCCACCTAGTAAGACAAACACAATGGTTACAATGACACTGACTAAAGCCATGCTTTGTCATCCACCTGTCAAACTTGTACCACTATCCTGCAGCTTCCTCAAGACCATAGGACCTGGCCTTCCATCTCACATATCCATTCTCTCTATTCTTTAACCAAGGAATCCATTCATCTTTTAGTGCTTTCTTCCGGCTGGCAACCCTACCAAATCTCCCATTTGGTTATGCATCCTAGGAATCAAATTCCTCATTCATGCCATGCTCCCACTATTTCCTAGATCCTTCCTGCTCTGTAGTGAGCAACGAGTATAAAGAAGAGGAATAACAAATTTGAGGCTTACTTACCCTTTCAGTCCTCCATATGGGCATTTAAGACTCCTTGACAGCTTGTTGTCTACCCAAAATCTATTCCAGTGACTGACCTCGGTCACCACACAGTCTACATCTAATTGACATCAGTTCCATGCAACTATCCTCATTGCTGACGCCGGTAATACTACTGACGTCGGTCTCCACTTGCCCGATACCACTGACTTTGCTTGTCTACACATGACCGATGTCAGTGCCTATCTATTCGATGCTAGTTTCCCCTAACTGATGTTGGTACCTGTGTTTTCCTGTGAGTGATGACTTTTTACCTGCGAGCTTACTTTGAATCAAACCCATGTCCAAACTGCCCTACTCAAAAGTATCCAGCCCCATCCACTAATCTCTATCCATCATCTCCTCCAAGAACACCAAGGCTTTCCAATTCTTAAGTTTGTCAAACACATCTAACTTCCTCTTAAGAACATGCATCTCCTTCTTGCTCATGTGACCAAGCCTACAAAGCCACGTCTTCACAACAGAAGAAGAATCAATAATATAAGCAAGTAGATAAAGAGTACCTTATTTCTTACCACATGCTAATTCAAGTACATCCACTGTGAGAGTTTCTGTGCATCTCTCATCACCCAACTTCCCTGAATAAATTAGCCACATCTTCAAGACTGGGACCTGCATGACCTTCTTCAACACCCATGTATTAGCCACTTATAATTTCAGCCACACTTCCCCTTTGCCAATACCTTGACAAGGCTCACCAACCCCTAAATAAATCTTTCCAAAGTCTCCATGGACCTTAAAATGGAAAAATACTCTATTTGGGGCTGCATGGAAAGAGGCAACAGAATCTATAAAACGAGATTCTACTTTATCTAAGGAACATCACAGAGCATCTTGTGCAACAACCCCTGCACCATCTACTTCTTCAGTTCCTTCATGCTGATCTTCTACCAACCAACAATATTTCTTTACCTACTCTTTCTTTCCATAACACCGTAATTGACCATTCTTGCTTTTTAATTCCTCCATTCTTAGCTTACTTTCTTTTTCCATTGCTATACTCCCACTCAATCAGAAACCCCTGAGAGTGACTTGTAATCAAACACAAAACCTACTCCCTACAACCTTAGCTCTGATACCACTTGTCAGGATCTAGGAAGCAAAATTGATTACCTTGTATAAGAAACTAAACATGCAGAATTAACCAAAAGTAACAAGTAACTAGAATTCAGAAACAACACAAAATATGAGAGACAATACCAAATTGTATTAATACTCTTCCAGAAGGAAATACAACAAAGAAGATGCCATAGTCTTCTTCCTTACACACCTCTAGGGCTCCCACACCTCTAGGGTATAAATAGTAAATCTCTTCAAGAGCTCACTCTCTCTCTTATGGTCCCAATAATCAACTCGAAGACACAGTTGTTTTTCACCTCCACCAGCTAGTAACAATATTGCCAGTCCACCAGTCAGTAACAATACTGCCAGTCCAACCGAGTACTCCACGTACTCAAATTTTGAGTACACCACATACTCCAAGTAGATCTCTCCTAATCTTACTACCTGTTGTGTTGACCTCCTTGATCTTGCACACTTGCAAATCAACCTGGTTCTGCACACCTACAAACCTAGATCTTGCACACACACACACACACACACACACCTACAAATCAATGATCTTACTTACCATGTAGATCTCCAAACGTGGCCTTACACACCTACTGACTAAGATCATATAGACATGAAGAACCCTTCTGATTCTCCAAACTATCACCCCTGTGGATCTTCTACTAGATCTTGTTATCCCACAGATCTATTTGATCATACACACTCACCACCCCTGTGGAACTAGGAGGAACACACCTTGCTCTCTTCACTCTGAAGGAGCTAACCTTGCTCTTACTCAACTACAATGCCTTTACAATACATCCCATGAGTCTATTATATAGATCCCATGCAAACAATAATTAGACATCCAATTACAATAATTAGATCCATAGCTCAAGACTAAAATTAGCCTTTCAACATGCAAACAACCAGTTCGTTAACTAACTATTCATGAACTAGCAGTTTTGGAATCGCACAGGTGACTGATGTCAGTCCTTGTCTACCTAGAGATGACTGACATCAACTGATCACTGACTGATGTCAGCAGCTTCCTGTCTACACCTGATCGACATTAGTTGGCCTGACTGATGCTGGTGACTGTGACACTCAACAACCTCTTCCATGTCTGCATCAATAAGCTTTTAGCTCGACAACCTAATAAAAAGTTGAGCAATGATTTCTTAAATATGTAAAAAAGGATGGGTAATACCACCAATTAGAATTATAATCAAAATTTGGCTTTCCAAGATATTATAGGCATTTCAATAGGCCCATCAATAATTTAATAACAGTCTAATAAAGTACCATAAATTAATATCATAGAGATAGCTTTATCCAATTGGTGTAGGGTGCACAACACATCAAAACATATAAAATTGGAATATGTAGATTTATGTGTAGCCTTTGAAATATTTTAGAGATAAATGATTAAACAAGATCAAATGATGAATCCTATATATCTCCCTTATGAATCTATCCCTTCATGTTCAGCTATGGGCTTTGAAACATATGAATCTTCCTTCCCCAATGAGGATGATAATGGTCTAGAGGATATTTTGATGAAGTACAAGTGTTCTATTAGTTTAATAAGAATGATTATAATCTAAGGAAGATATATCCTCTCACCACTTCTACTCTTCCCAATAATATGGTTATTCTTCAAATCCTAAAGCTGATAATAATCTTCCTCCCCTATGAGGGAATGATCATCCTCAGCATAGAGAGGAAAATAATAAAGGAGGATACAACATTGTTAAGGATGTGAATAATATCAAGGACAATATTACTCTTCATGAGTTGACACAAATCATAAAACAAAAGGAACTCTTATGGAATTCTATCATAGGTAAGTCTATTGCAAAAAAGTCCAAGACATCCAACATAAATCTTATATATAAAATCTATCATGACGTTCCCCCTTTATTGCTAACCATTTTAGAATTTATAAAAAAAATACATAATTTTTTGGTAGATTCCAAAGCTTCAACAATGGTAATATTGAATTACATTTGTAAGAAGCTCAGTTTGACTCCAAATCCATCTAAGAGGATTGTGTCACAACTATATGAGATAGTAGTGCTTATTTTAAGATAACTTAATGATGTAAGAATTTAGGTTTATTCATAACATCAATTATGGATGACTATCAACATATTGGTAGTGGATATTCTAGAAGGATATGGATTATTATTGAGAAGAGATTGGTCACAAATGTTAAATTGATATCTTTCCACATACTTCTCTTATATTTGGCTACCATGGAGAGACATTTCCAATTAGATTAGGATTGATAGATATCCTAGGATGAATCATCCTATTATATATTAAAACACTTCCAATGAAGAAGTAAGTTATAAGTCTCCTAGTATTGGAATTTATACATTTACTATGAGTCATGAAATATAGGAAGAAATTTAGGGGCCTTCCGAACTATGAATCCTCCATTTTGATGGATCAAGATCTAAATAAAGATCAGGTGTTGTTATCAAGTTAGTTGATCCTCAAGGAAATAAATACTTAGTAGAATATAGGCTCTAGTTTCCATGCACCAATAATATAATAAAGTATGAGGCCCTGATTCTAGGATTATAGTTTTCCCTCAAGAATAATGTCAAGGAATTGTTGGTATATAGAGACTCATAACTGGTGATTAACTAGGTTAAGAATAGGTACCAATGAAAATTTTCATATTTAAAGAAAAAAGCATAGATCCTAGGATCTAATTGATTCATTCAAAGAGTTCAATAGAGTGGCTATCTTGAGAGAACAAAACTAAGCTGCTAATTCACTAGACACTTTAGTAGTAAATTTGGCCACTCTAAAGGAGTAAAAAGTGTATAAGTTCTGTATTGAATTGGTACCTTATCCCTCTGTACAAAAAAATGTTAAATTTTTTCAAATATTTGATGATGATCAATAAATCATCTAGTTTTTGACAAATTCATGATAATTTGAGTCTTAGATAATTGATGATGAGGAAAGGAATCATAGGTGCCATGAATATTTGAATGTATAGGATGCTATCCAAATAAAGTAAAATAATTTCCCATTAGGGATGGTTGCTTTGAAAATAACCTTTGACATGGATCCTCAAGAATAACAACAAAGATAACTCAAGGTTAATGAATCTGAGTTCATCTAAGAAAACATTTGTAATGAAAGAAATATACACCTCATTACTACTAGCTTAAGTTATACCACAAACAAAAGGTACAAGGTCAAAGAATTGATTATCAGGTCTAAAAATGTAATTTCATAGACTTATGATGATTTAAGGATATTATTTATGCCCTTAACCTTTGGCATATTTAGGGATATGTGTGGCTAACTTGTTGCTTACATACCTCTTTTATATTCTTGTTACATTTCTCTATGTTCTTAGTTAGGTCAGCTTATAGAATAACCATGGATAAATAGACTATATATAGGAGGTAGTGGTTAGTATTTGATAATTAAACTAAGTATTTTGATCTTATTGCATTGTTGTGGAGGTTTTCCCCTTGAAGTGGTTCTACTATATTATCTAGTATTATGTTTTGTTGTTAATTATTGTTGTGTGATCTCTTATCTTTGCTTATTCTATGTGAAATATAATTATTCTATGCAAAAATATAAGTAATCTCATTACAAGTGGTATTAGATATTTTATTTGGGAAAGTTTCTTTTAATTTTTTTTCTATATCTGTGAGGTGTGACTTTTATGAGTAGGATAAAAAAAACATAACTTGAAATCCGAGAAGAATTCATTTATTTTGTTAGCACAATACTATTCAAAACATTTTTTTGAAAAAGAAAATTTAAAAAAAAAGTCTAGAAAAATAATTTCCTTTTGCACATTTACAGTTCTTGGATTCATCTCTATAAGATGATCTTACTAGTATATTCTACCGGTATACTTTTTTGGTTTCAAAATGTTTCACCCTAGTACGTAAAAGTAGTCATTAGATTCATCTTGGCAAGGCAATCACAATGGTACCATATCTTAGGGTTTATACATGGCATTTCTTACTACTCAAGGAAAAAAGGGGGAAATAAACTCCTAAGACTCCTTTTAGGGAAAACATAAAATATATAACTTTAGATCCATGAATTTCTCAACTTTAGGTTGACATAAAGAGCTTGGTGTAGTAGGATGATTTTTTTACAATTCAAACTGATGTTTCAAGGATTCATGGAGAGATTTATGGGATGTACACATAATTACATCATACCACTATGTAATTCACTACCATTTAATCTTAGTTATATCCAAACAACCCTCCTATTAATCATTTGGGTCCTCTTCTCAACACTAATAACTCTAAACCTAGTGTGAAATTGATGTTACTAAAAGTGGACATGAGTAAGTTTGATGGTAAGAATCCCTCCACATAGATTACCTAAATTGATAATCTATATGATTTGCACCAAAATATTAGTTCTCAAAAGGTGATAGTGGTATCTCTATATCTAGATCTTGAGTAGTTTATTTGGTATCATTGGTTGTGTACTCAAAATAAAAATAATAGTACTCTTGTTACATGGTTTATTTTCACTGATGAGTTATTGGCTTATTATTAGAAGAATGTCTCTAAGAATTATTTTAGATAGTTATCCAAATTATGTAAAATAAGAACTATGGAGAATTATATTCATCAATTTTAGAATCTATCCTTATGGGTTGAAGACATCACTAAGGAAAATTTGACTGATCATTTTTGGGTGGACTCAAAGATAGCATCCAATTAGAGGTTCAGATGTTTAACCCATTGTATGTATAAAAATATATCCCAAGGGCACACATGGTAGAATAAAAATATATGGTCAAATGAAAAACTTTCACTACTATTTGTGATCACACCTTTCCATCATCATCATTTCGTTAACCTGCCAAATTGACACCTCAACAAATTGAGGATAAGAGAGCCAAAGGGTTATGTTATGGTTGCAATAAAAAATAGAACAAATAAAATTGTGATGAAAAGAAGTTATTTTACATTAAAGGTGCTAATGAATATGAAGATGATGAGTCAATTGGTGAGGATGTAGAAGGACCTGAGGAGGAATCTAATGACTCTCAACCTATTATTTCATATCATAACCTTATAAGTATTATTACTCCCCAAACTTTAGAGGTGGTGGGTTTCCTTAAGAAATATAAGGTCACTATATTTAATTATTCTAGGAGCACACACAACTTCATCAATAATAAGTTGGTTACTCATTTGAACTATTTCCTTTATCCCACTCCAAAATTCTAGGTCATGATTGCAGATGGTGGTACTATTAGCTATTCAAGAAAATGCCATAGTATTAAGCTAGACATGGGAGAGTACCTATAATATTATCCTATATTTTTAATACCCATGGGAGGATCCAATATTGTTTTGGGAGTATAGTGGCTGACCACTTTTGGTACTATTGAGATGAATTTCTAAGAATTATTCATGCACTTTCATTTTGAGGGAAGGATATTTGAGCTAAGGGTATTAAGGGCTAAATATCCATAACTTGTTAGCTCCCATCAAATGATCAAGATTCTCCAAAAAGGTGTTGAAGGCTTTATAGCTTGCTTATTTTCCATTTAAGTCTATCCAACTCAGCCATATACACCTCCTAATCTACAACAAGTGATTGATAGCCGTTAGGTTATTTTTGGTGACATGATGAAAGGACTTCCACCTATCCACATGTATGATCATGCCATAAAACTTATTATAGGTAGTACACCACCCAATATCATGCCATATAGGTATCCCTATGCCTAGAAAATTGAAATTGAAAAGATGGTATAGGAGATGTTGGACACAGTAATCATTCACCATAGCCAAAGTAAATATTCTTTACCAGTTGTCATGGTGATAAAGAAAGATGACACTTGGAGGATGTGCCCTAACTACAAAGAGATCAATAAGTACACTATAAAAGATAAGTTTCTTATTCTTGTCATTAATGATTTTCTAGATGAATTGAATGGTGCACTTTATTTTACCAAATTAGATCTATGTTCTGGGTATCATCAAATCTAGATCCATGATGAAAACATACCCAAAATAAATTTTAAAACCCATGAGGGCTATTATGAGTTTATGGTTATGCCTTTTGGTCTAAATAATACACCATCCACCTTTTAAATTTTGTTGAATACTATTTTTAGGCCATTTTTCAGCAAATTTGTTCTAGTGTTTTTTATGATATCCTCATTTATAGTGATAATTGGGAAGACCATTTGTAACATGTGAAATAGGTATTCTCAATTATAGAAAAAAATTAGTTTTATACCAAACATTCCAAATGTACTTTTAGATCTCATGAGGTTGGGTATTTGGTTCATATGGTATCACATGAAGGATTTAAATTGGATCCTTAAAAAATCCAAATAATGGTGGATTGGCCAGTTCCTAAAACACTCAAGAAACTCAGGGGATTTTTACAGCCAATTGGTTACTATCATAGGTTTTTCAAAAGTTATGGTAGCATTGCATCCCCACTCACCTTTTTTTTGAATAAATACTCCTTCTATTGGACTGATATAGCTACCAAGGCATTTGAACAATTGAAACTAACTATGGGCACCACTCCATTTTTTGCTACTCTTGATTATTCTAAGACTTTTGTGGTTGAGTGTGATGTATGTAGATATGGTATGGGTGTTGTGATCATGCAAGAATGAATGTCACTTACATTATAAATTTTATAAATAAAGGGTTAAAATAGGCTCAAACTCATCTATGAGAAGGAAATGATGGATATTATTTATGCATTCAATCAATGGAGACCTTATTTGATGGGTCGTCACTTCTAGGTAAAGATTGATCATGATAGTCTCAAATATTTTTTTGGAACAATGGTTGTCATCAAAAGAACAAAACAAATGGGTAACTAATAAGTTAGGATATGATTTTGAAATAGTCTAAAATAAAGTTGAAAAAAATGTGGTGGTAGGTGCACTATCCAAGAGGGATGAATCAGTTGAGGCATTGATATGTGTTTTGACCATTTGGAAGGTAGATTGGCTAGAGAAAAAAGACCAAAATGGGAAAATGATAGTGATACCCATGATTTGATTCAAAATATTTAGCAAGGTTTAGGTGGATTTGAAAAATTTACATGGTAGGGTAATGTATTATGGAATAAAAACATATTATACCTATGCAAGAATTCTCTTCTCAACCAAAAAATCCATTAGGAACTTCATGGAACTCCACTTGGGGGTCATTTAGGATTTTTGAAAACCTATCATAGAATCAAGAAATATTTTTTTTGGAAAGGACTAAAGGGTGATGTCCATAGATATGTGGCTAAATATATGATCTATAAACAAAATAAAGGTGAAACTATCAAAACCCCAAGCCTTTTTCAGTCTTTATCCATCCCTAACTAGCATTGAGAAGAGGCATTTATGAATTTCATTACAGGGTTACTGAGAACTGATGGTCAAAATGTTATCATGGTTTTTATGGATCATCTCAGTAAGTATGCTCATTTTTGTTCTTTATCATAGCAATTTTTTTCTATTACAATAGTTTCTACTTTTATAAATACAGTTTAGAAACTACATGGTACTCCTAAGATCATTGTTAATGATAGAGATCCCATTTTCACTAGTAATTTTTTCATTGAATTATTTACATGTTTAGGAACAGAGTTGGCTCATATTTCATCCTATCATCCTCAATCAAATGAACAAACTGAGGTAGTCAAAAAATGTCTTGAAGGATATCTCCATTACTTTGTTTTTGATAAATAGGATAAATGGGTTCATTGGTTACCACTTGTTGAATGGTGGTATAATATTTATGTTCATAGTTCTTCCAAAATGTCTCCTTTTGTGGCCTTGTATAAATACTAACCTCCATCCATAAATTCAACCTTGAAGGTCTATCCTAAGGCTTGTGTAGTTGATGAATATATTCACCATCAATATGAGGTCCTTATAAGTTTGCATGAAAATTTAGCCATGGCCCAAAATCATATGAAGTAATAGGCAAATCAAAATAGGAGTGAGAGGCATTTTGACATTGGTGATTGGGTCTTTGTTTTCTTGCAACCATATAAGAAACTATCCTTGAAATAATATTAAAAGGATAACAAGTTATCCCCTAAGTATTATGGTCTTTATAAGATCTTGCATAAAGTTGGTAGCGTGGCCTACAAGTTAGAGTTTGCTTCCTCCACTCGCATACATCTAGTATTTCATGTACCATACCTAAATAAAGTCATTAGACATAGAATTGGTACTCAAAATAAGTTACCAGAATTGGATGAGGAATGGAGAGTTATTCTTGATATTGAAGTGATCCTTCAAATACACACTAAGTAACTATAGTCTAGAGTGATTAAGGAGTACCTAATCAAATGGAAGAATCTGCCAAGTGAAGGTGCCACCTAGGAAGATGAATCCTTTATGAAACAACATCCATAGTTGATTCAACATTGGGGACAATGTTTTTTTGTTAATGAGAAGGTCATGCTACACCCTTAACCTTAGACATGTCTAGAAATATGTGTGGATAACTTATGTCTTACATACCTCTTTTATATTCTTATTAAATTTATCTATGTTCATAGCTAGGTCAGCCTATGGAATAACCATGGCTAAGTAGACTATATATAAGAGTTATTGGTTAGTATTTATTCATCATATTAATTATTTCGATCTTAAAACATTATTGTGGAGGTATCCCCCTCAAAGTGTCTCTACTATTTTATCCATTATTATTCTCTAATATAAATTATTATTTAGTGATATCTTATCTTTACTTCTTCTATGAAATATATTATTATTCTATGTGAACATCTAAGTAATTTAATTAAAATATTCAATCCTAAATTAATCACCATTATAGTTCCACTCAAGCTAGATCATAAACCATTTAGGCAAAGACAAAGGCAAAGGCTAGTTAATCCTATCCTAGAACCATTGATCAGAAAGACTTAGAGAAGTATCTAAGTGCTTAGATATTTTTTCCTATTAGGCATTCAACTTGGGTGGCCAATTTAGTTTTGGTTAGGAAAAATAATGGTAAATTCAAACTATGCCAACTTTAGGAACCTGAATAAAGATTTTGATAAAGATAATTATCCTTTGCCTTCCTTAGATTAGGTGATACATGTAGACATCTAAAATTGGCCACCAATGGTGTTTGACTAGATTTTAGATCAATTCCTACCAACCATTGCAAATTAAGCCTAGAAATCACCAAACATCCTAAATTTGCTTTTGAATCATATATAAAATCTCAAAATATTATTGAGACATCCCTAATTGGGGTATCCTACTATAAAAAACAAAAACCTCTCACAAATTCATCTATAATCATCCTTAGGCATCACAACATGCAATTCAGCCTATGGACCTATTAAGTGGGGCAAGTGCACACATAAAATCAAATCATGAGAAAGATAAATGGCTAATCATAATTAATTAAAAATATAAATCAAATTAAATTCTTGTTTGAATTATTCATGTGTAATTAATGAAATTTTAAAAAAATAAATTCAAAAATATGAAATATCCTATTTTTTCATGATTACCTTTTTGTGAGTTGTTATGTTTTTAAAAATCATTAATTATTGACACCTTCTAATTCTAATAGGTTAATTAACTCACTTAGGCTAGGTTTAAACCCATTCTATGTATAAACCACACTTTAACTCACCTTGAGTTAGGATTAGTTCCTAAGCCTATAAATACAAGCCATTGCCTATTAAAAAAAGAGATTGGAAATTATAGATTTATAATGCAAGATTTGTATCATGATTGATATAAATAATTTTATAATGCAAAAATATTGAGATAAGCCCCATCAAGCAAGCACAAGCCATATCAAACCATCCACAATGGTGCCAAGGAGAGAAGGAACAAAGAAAACTCCATTGTCAAATATTCTTTGAGCACAAACTAAGGAAGCCACATAATGAATTATTTGGAAAATTCAAGGAAGGTAAGATATTTTTGTTCTTTTGAATTCTAGTTGGGGTTTTAATTTTATTTTTTCATTAATCTACCCCTATGATCTAGGCTTAGAGATGTTAGAATGTTAGTGTGTTGATTTCATTGTTTTATGAACCAACACTTGATCTAACCTCCTATCTATTATCAAATTCCTATGATCCCCAATGGAATGACCATCAGGACATAGAGGAATCCCACATACCAAGGATACCAAGATGTAACTTCTAATTTTTTAAATGAATGTTTAAATATATTCAAAATTGGAGTTTTAGCTTATTTTGCCATATTCTTTTTTTTTGTGCTAAATCAGATTTACACAAAGATCGACATTGGTTTGACATGACCAACATTAATTCTACCTAATCATCATTGTTTCTACCTAACTGACCTCAGTTATGGTTAATCTTCATCTATCAGGGTGCAAGGTAGGACATGGATTAAAAACTAGTATTTTGAATCTTCCTAACATTCATAATTATTTCTTGGTTTCATTGACTTGTATATTCCATATCTAATCATATTATTAAAAATTTTATGGAATTTTTATAATATTTTGAGATAACTAACATTTTTTGGAACTATTTATTTTTGCTTTTAGGTTCACAAGAAGTTGAGATTGGTTCTTATCGACTAATATTAGTTATTACCAATCAGTGTTGGTTCTTTGGTAACTAGCATCAGTCTTTATATGTAAAATATATAAAAACTTGAGAGCTATCTTTTCAAAACTTTTTTTTATCATCCATTGATGTTATTTAAATAAGAAGGAAAATCTCTACCATTTTCAACCTTGTACATGAATTTATAAGCTTAAACGCTTTAATACTTCATTTTGGTGCCTAAAAAGAATGGTCAAATCTTGAACATTTAGTTTTAAGTGCTTAAAATGAACTTAGGTAATTTGTGTTAAGATTTTTCTGTGAAAATTCTTTTAAATTTTACAAAATTTAAGCCAAGGGGCTAGAAACTTTATCAAACATTTCATTTGTGCATAAAATTAAACTTACGTAGATTTAAAATTATTAAAAGTGTGTGTTTTATTACTTGTTTGTTTCTTTTTGCAAAATAAAGAGTATGTGTATGCTCTATCCCCATCCCCTTTAGGGAACTTGGGTGGCCATAAGTACCTTTTCACTTGTAATTTGTACCTAGTCTAAGGCATAGAAAGAATGTTTTCTTTGCTCTCCCTCAAACCTATACGGCTTGGGTGATCTAAAAATAACCTCTAAATTCTTTTCACTTAGTCTTATTTTCATGCAACTTAGCTTATGAAGGTGAGTTCATAAATTCTTCATGAGTTATTTAGGGAATATTTAACCTATGGTTTCATCTCATAGAATTGTTTCAACCCCTCTCTATAGTGGGGTATATAAATTAGACTACACATACTATGAGAGAGAGGGGGTTGAGCAACTAACCTCTCTTTTCATAATAAAAACCCAAGTCAGACTAGTTAACCAAGGGATTCCACTAAGAAGTACATATATGGAATCAATTTTCAAAGGAATAAATCCTTGTATAGTAATTTAATTAGTATGAACTCAATTAAAATGGGGTATCTTTAGTGTTAATAATAATTGGGACCATCTATGTGTCAAAAAAATTAAGTCTTTAGATAAACCCCACTTGCCATAGATATATTGTTGATGCAAGGCAAGTGGCCTAAAGGTCCATGTCATCATATAAATTTTTGGGAGAAGGGAGGTGTAAAAACCCTACTATTTCATGCACTTTTTTGTGGATTAACATTTAAAATCCTCACAAGATCATGTATATAGATGGATTTTAATGATATGATGCAACCTTGTCTATTATAGGATCTAGGATGTTAGACTTAGTTGTATTTGGTATTTTTCCTTTAATTTATTGGTATTTGAGTTTAAAAACCATTTATTTTTAATTCCACATCAAAGTTGAGTTTTATTTATACGTCACTACTTTTTTTGAGGAGGCGTTATGCTGGCCATTTTGTCACACACTTTTGCCATAATCTTTTGACAAATCTTTGTGTGTGTGTGTGACTTGATTAAAATGGGTAATGTTACACTACCAATTCATTTCAAGACTTTTTCACCTTTGAGTCTTAAAACATACCATTGATTACATATTTAAAGAGTGATAACTCCATTATGATGCTTGACTTCTTTCACATACTTGTTTACCTTGTGTCTTATGCCATTTTTGAAATCAATGTGACATATATCATTTGGATCTTTGCCTATTATCATTATGCCATTCACCTTTGTCTAGCTTATTATTTGATCAAAGAATACTATTTTTCTAAGTTGAGTTTACAATTATCCTTAATAATTTCAAATCCAAACATTGATTGATTTTTGTTTATGCCTTGTGTAATTTGGGCCTAGACATTGATATTTCTCTTTTGAGTTGTGTAAATTGGGTTAATTCATAACACAATTTAAAAAATATTTTTTTTGCATAAATTTTGGATTAAAAAACCCATCTTTCATATGCCTTTTATTTCATGACTTATGCCAACTAACCAAGTTCATGTTTGAATTTTGTATGCCTAGTCTATGCCAAAGTGTTCTAAGTTTGTTAGATTAAATACCCCTTTGTTTTATGTCTAGCTTTTGATGTTGTGTTTATCCAAAATTAATAGAACATGCCTCTTTTTGAGCCTATATTTTTATGCCATATTTGTCTAAAATACCTATAAACCTTTTTATTTTCCTATATTAAACATATTTGGAAAACTTTGAACCTAGAGTTTGGCATGCTAGTTTTTATTTAGCCACTTAACCTTTTATGTGTGATACATTTAATTTTAGACATATGATGTTAGATTATTTTATACTAAGTTTTATCATAGAACATTTTGGAGATACAACTCCACCCCTCAATCAAGTTAGACCAAGTTTGAACCATTTATCCTTTGGACATTGTTTTTTAGAGTTTGTAAAAGTCTAAGTCTTTTTATAGAGATTTCATTATTAATGTAGATATGTCTAGCTAAACTATTGGTAGATTTATGTATAATCTAAGTTATGATATAATGGTTGTATAAATTTACTTAACCCTATGGTGAAGAAGTGGTTTTTGATATGGATCCTTATCCTCCTTACAATCCTTAATATAGGTAACAAATCCAAGTGTCATGTTTGGTGATAACTTCTTTAGGTTGGTTGACATATGATACTCACCCTTTCATGATCACCTAATCCCCCACTTATACCATTAACTCTCCTTTGCATTGCATGAGCCACTAAGATCCACAACATATAAGGAATACCATTTCTATTCTAAGACCTCATCATTTGACTTGTGAAAGAAACCAAGCTCCAGAATGCCCTACAATTTATATTCTAAGACCTCATATTTTGGTTTGTGAAAGTAACCAAGCTCTATAATGACCTACCATTTCTATTATAGGACCTTATCCTTTAGCTTTTTCAATCAACCAAGCTCCACAACTCCCTACCATTTCTATTTTAGGATCTCATCTTTTGGCTTGTGTGAGTAACCAAGATCCAAAATTCCCTACCATTTCTATTTCAGGACCTCATCCTTTATCTTGTTCAAGTAACCAAGCTCTAAAATGCCCTTCCATTTATATTATAGTACCTTATCCTTTGGATTGTGTCGTAAACCAAGCTTTATATTACCATACCATTTCTATTTTAGGACCTCATCCTTTGTCTTGTGATAGCAACCAAGCTTCATAATGACCTACCATTTCTATTCTAGGACCTCATCTTTTGGCTTATGTAAGCAACCAAGCTCAATAATTCCCTACCATTTATTTAACAAGACCTCATCCTTTAGCTTATATGAGCAACCATGATCTATAATTCCCTACCATTACCATTCCTAATCCTTCCATATATAATAGTGTAGACACCAAAATTGTGTCGACTCCCCTTGGTCCCTTGCACACTTTATTAATTTAAAATAAATTACTTATTTTAAATTAATGACATCACCCTAGACACCTCACCTTGGATACCTCACCCTTAGACCATTTATCACCCTATGACTAAGTCCTCCAAATCATAATTACCTAAGACCTATTCCAACTCTCTCACTAACTCTCACACCTATAAAACTTGCCTTCTGACCGTTCACCAATGGCAACTAAACTTGGTAGATGGAGGAACAGGAAAAAGGTTAAAAATAGCCTTTTTACCCATTCTCTAGCCACCGACGTTGGTTAACTATCGACCAATGCCTGTGGCATCACCAATGTCAGTTACTTAAAACTAAATTCTAACCTCAGCTGGGGGCCCAGAATCTGGATTCTCTTGCTCCCAGACTCTGAAAGATCAACACAAACACTTTGAGACTAAGCATCAAAATCCTATCATCACTCTCCAGGCTAAGAAACTCTATAAAATTCACTCCAGACATTGGATTAGAAGGTTGTATAAAGTCTCCTACATTAGCTGCATTAGGGACAAGCATCCTAACACTCTTAATTCTCCATCCAAATAGAGCTAAGTATTCTTCTATTTCATTTCAATATTTTAGAAGGCATTGGTAATTAGTTTCCATTGAATATTCTTGAGTACTATTGATAGACAACCTGACTTTCTTCTTGGAGAGGATGAAAAGCCTTCCTCTCATTCTTATTCTCTTTCCACCCCTATCCTCTATCTTTGCCCCCTTTCAAACCTTATTCACTATCTTGCAACCCTGCATAGAGCCTAAAACTCCCAAACTCCTCTGTCAACCATAAACATAAATTTGAAACCCATCCAAAAGCCCACTACCCCTACCGACATCGATAACATAACCGACATCGGCATATTTACCTATCGACACTGGTAAGACTATCGACGTCGATGACTGTGACATACAGACTGTAAAGAATTAGGTATGCATTATCTATTTCTCTTTCTTTAAGTCATTATTATTTCTTTATCTGACACTCTTTTTATCAAAAAGTGGACTGTCATCCCTTAAGGTAGTGTTTATGCTTTCGGGACCGAGCATGTGCTTGGTAGTCCACCATATATCTATCTAACATTTTTTGTGTTTAATTCTTACTCTTTCTATAGGTGTCTTCCTCCATAGCCAAAGAGGAGCTCCTACAACATTTGGATATGGTGCGTAACTTAACTTGGGTATCATCTAACCCTTGACCATTATCTTTAGTTTCTTATTCTTCTGAATGTAAAATCACAAAAGCATAGAGAAACATTCTGGCATGCCCAGTGGGACCCCTAGAGTTTTCCTTGGGTTCATCATTCATTTCTTCTAAAAATCAAACTTTCATATAGTTGCATTCTCTTCTTACATCTTTCTTCTATCTCTTTGTTTCAAAAAGAAACCATAAGCACAAGTTAAAAAGAACATCTTTCTTTTTCTTCTTGTCACTTTTCCCTGCATCTTAGAGTAGTGAAAACTCATGTTCTTATCCTTTTCCCCACTTGTTTGCATCCAAACAAAACATTTCAATCTGGGTAAAAAAACTATTGCATCTCATTCCTGATTGAATGCATATTTAACCCACTCATCTAGTAATTAAAATGCATTATGAATAAATCATAGTGCACATATGTTACACAACCAGACCACATTCACAATCAAACATCTAAACTTACCTAAGACAAGGCCCGTCTAGGATTTCATCACCTAGCGGATACCTTACCCTTCCTAGTGATCCTACTTGGATTTCACCACCAAGAGGAGGACCCACTATGTTCTCTGGCAGAGTATAAACTATAGGCAAAGTATATATTAGCTAAGTGGCCCAGCTCGGCTTTGGGTTCATAAAGTGAAGGGAGCAAGCCCCTAGCACTAGGCCACGTACAGAACCTAACATAGATTTTTGAGCACCAAAACATAACCCAAAACCAGCTTTAGACTGCCTCTTTAGGACCTATTCTAAAAGCCCAATTCCCAAACACATTCCTCTAAGGCATAAGCCACCACGACTCTAAAATTTATTCTTAGGAATTTAATGTTTAGAGGTTGCTTGCCTTCATATATTTTTGCTATTCTTATCTTTTTGTTTGAGCTAGTGAGGATGCATCATTTTGAGGTCTAAAAATAACTTAGAATTTCTCTTTATTCAAAAAACTTTCAGTTTTTTATGTTTCTAGAAATACACAGACACCAACATTGGCTTTTCCACTGACCTTAGCAACTCTTCATAACTGACATCGATTAATTAACCGACGTTGGTCACTGTCAAAAATATTTCTTTCAAAATAACAAGTTCAAAACCCAACTTTTTGGCTGTCAAACACACATTCTAGAATTTTGAGACTAGAATATATAGTTTTTAGAATCTGAACAAATTTTGCCTTGAATGGTTTTGACACATAGTCAAGCTAAAACTCTTGTTGACCATGCAAGGCAACAACCACTTCCACCTTCACCCTTCATAACAAGTCCTCTAATGGAGTATCCTTCAGACACTGAGCATACTCCAACTTCAAACCAACCACTTATTGTTCCTGTAGGGGATCAAGACTTTGAGAGATTCCTTGACCTCAAAGTCAAGGCTCTCCAACACTACCTCATAAGAATACAAATGTGAGATCCTTCAGGTAACCTTGTTCTTAGGATGCCAACTTCTTTAGTTGAAATGGAAAATATATCAACAACCTCTGTTACTCAACCCATGGTTTCTCAAGCCATTACCTCAACTAATAACCCAACCATCACCAACATTTAAGAGTTGGCCTCCCCTTCCATTTCTGGACCTACCTCCATTGGGGTTTCCATACCCCCTCAACCACAAACAATTCAAACAAGTTCAACACCTTTTCAAAACTTGTTAGTTTCTATCCCACCCACTCTTTCACCCATAAATACAAGAGTAACTACCTATCCTTTAACTAGTGTTGCCACCATCCAACTTACTTTGGCATCACCTAGTCAATTTGTGCCCCCCAACTCCATGGCACAAGTCCCCTTGACCTCAATATCAGTCCCTATGATGAATTACAAATATGTTGCACCTATACAAATGCAACCTAGCATGTCATATGCCCCTCCCAACGTCTTCTAGGTACCCTACAATCTAAGGGGTGCCCCTCCTGCCAATCCATCAGCCGATCTAATCAAGATGTTGATGGATAAGATGTCTAACCTTGAGACATGCATTTCTGGTTCAAAGAATGTCCTTTCATATGAAAAAATCTATAATGAACCTATCCATCCTTCGATCCCTATTCGACCATATGCTAGTCAATGGGAACTCCCAAAATTTACTCATTTTTAGAGTAAAGAGGACCCACAACAACATCTCTGAGCGTTTAGACACGCTTGTTACCTTATAGCACATGATGATGCATTGTTACTTTGCACATTCCCCATGTCACTTTCTAGCACCACCCTTGATTGGTATAGTTCTATTACCAGTCATTCTCTTTTTACCTTCACTCAACTAGCTCAACTATTTCTTGACCACTTTTCAATCAACATCACTAAAAAGGTCTCCATCATAGACCTATATTTTATTAGATAATTTGATGATGAATCAATAGCTGATTTCGTTGCTCGATGGAGAAGTTTAATCAACCAACTCTCCTTTTCTTTACCTCAACCTGAGCTCATTGAGCTCTTTTCACAAGCATGTGCCAAACACATCTCATCTACTTTACGGGTCCAAACATTTCTTACATTTGACAAAGCTTTCACCATGGCTAGGAAGCTTGAACTCTATGCTATCGAAGAAAACAAAGTCAAACTGTGTAGTAAAAATACTAATGCAAAATCAAATGACCCTTCATCTAAATCTTTTTCTTCCAATTCCAAATCTAAGGGATCGGCAAATGTTGTGGTACTTAGATCATCTTATTCTACCACAACTAACCAATCCAAACCCTCTACATCACAAAGCATTACATGACAATTCCAACAATGATACGTACAACATTAATATACTCTAATAGGAGAATCATACGCTTTCGTGTTGGATAAACTAGTAAAGTAGGGAGTCCTTAACCTCCCTATAATTTGACCACCACCTTAATTTCATCCCTCACGAGCCATCCCAACATGGTATAGGGAGAATGACTTCTGTAATTATCATCATGTCAAAGGTCATGACACAGACAATTGCAAAACCCTCAAAAACATTATTCAGGATATGTTAGACAAGGGGGATCTTGTCTTGGATAACCCAAACATGTTGCCTAACAAAAACATAGACATCTTTATACAACCATTCCCTAACTATCCCCCTAGCCAAAATAACATACATACCATGGCCGATGACTCCCAAGAGTGTAATATCCACATGGTCGACATGGTTTCTCCTTTTATTCCTAACCAACCTCTCCCATAATCTAAAGAGGTTAGTCAACCTATTTGTCCACCACAAGTAGAAGAGCCTTCTTCTCCTATTTGTCCATCATAGGTAGAAGAGCCTTCTTCTCTTATCTATCCACCATAGGTAGAAGAGCCTTCTTCTCCTATTTCTCCTCCACGAGTGGAAGAACCTTCTTCTCCTCTTAGTCCTATATCCTCCCCCTTATATGCATAGAAAAGTCTACTTTGAACTCTCTTATATTGGAGGACGCTTTGATGATACCAGTGCCACTAGCTCTGCCCTCATCCTTTCTTTTACCCATGGAAGATCATACTTTAACTGTTATTCAACCACAAGTAGAAGGTATGATCATCCCTACCCTTTATCCTCTTAAGGAGTCACATGCTCCTATTCCTTCTCCACCAAGAGAAGAACTTATCTCTTCACCTACTTCAACTGAAGATGATCCAGTAACAACTCTCTCACACCTTTGGCTCGAGATCATTGCATCTAACACATTTTTGGTCTCACAACCACCCACATCTTCTAAAAAACCAAAGCCTCGTCCAACATCTTCAAAACCATTCTTTCGATTGGCTGAGAACTTAGGATTTCTCAATTTGAGAAACTTAGAGCATGAGGCATTGTGGGAGCAATAAAGATCATTATCTTACACAACCCACTTCATCTCATACTGTCAACCCTTTTGCGGCAAATCATCTTAAAGTCTCTGACAAGGATCAGGCTTCTACTTCCAAAACTTCAGAAGCTCAAAGATCCACATCTGAACCTAAACCCTCACAAGCAACCACCATACCAAAATAGGTTAAATATCTTGGTGTTCACCCCGTACCTAACCTCACTCACCCACAAGTTAAGGTAGACTTGAACCTTGCCCCCCTAATTAGTGGTCCTCACACTATATTAAAGAAGGCTACTAAACCACGTCGGAGAACTCCTCCCCCACCATCACCATTGCCTTCTATTTTGGGTCCACACCCTTCTACCTTAATAGGAATCCTTCCTACTCCAACACCGAACAAAAACAAATTGCCTCCCCTACTACCTTTACCCACCAAAAATACACTTCCATCAAAAAAATTGGCACCTCTAACCAAAAAAGTGCCATCTACATGACTGGCCACACCACCTACTAAAAAGGTGGTACAAAAAACTCCCTCAATGACTCCTACAAAATAGAAGTTGTCAACATCTACTATCACAAGTGAAGATCCATTAGCAGGTTCTTATGCTTTGTTGCTACGATGATTGTTACAATCCTCTAGCATCACTCTTCCACCTATTAAACCATTTCAACCTCTCAGATCAAAGCCATCATGGTTCAATGACACCCAAATTTGTCTATATCATTGCACACCTGGGCATGACACTAAGCATTGTTGCGCTCTTAAAGCTGTCATTCATCAACACCTAAAAAAGGACACCCTTTTCATTAAGGATCCTCTTGACCAATTTTTCAACAAACCATCAACACCATCACATGCCTCTCAAACCTCATCACCTAAATTGGGATCTCAATGCAAGACTGTGGCTTCTCTACCACCTTATCCCCCTTTGTTTGAAATCAACACCATCAATGTGGCCAACAAGTCACAAACCATGAAGGATAAAGGGAAAGAGAAGCTTTCTCTCCCTCAAACATATCCATTTGTCAAGCCTCCTCAACCACTAAAACCCAAAATTTCAATCTTGGGCAGATCCCATCGAACATCTTTGAAGCCACTTCATGACCCCATGGTGAAACAACTTCACCAAACCCCTGTGAAGACATCTTTGTATGACCTCATTCAAAGCTCTCCACAACATCATCAAGATTTAATCAAAGCTTTACAGACAGTGGAGGTCTAACCTGAAGACCCCCAACCACTGGTTGCTTTAGTCAAATCATTACCAACCATTGCCTCCATCACCATCCCTAATTTTGAGATTCCAAACTCCAACTTAGAAGATCAGGATCTCACCCTCTTAAACTAAGCCTACCAGGCAAAAGCTTCATAGGATTCATCCTCACATTGCACTCCTTAATAAAGAAGAGCTTCATCATCTTCTCTCCATCTCATTTATCCAACCCATTGATTATCCACAATGGGTATCAAACATTGTCCCTGTCACAAAACAACTGGGGGAATTCAACTTTATACCAAATATCAACCAACTAAGCATCGACCAAACATCAACCAACTAATCATTGACCAAGCATCAACTAACCAAGCATTGACCAACATGTGACCAATATGGAAAGAAGTAAATGAGGCAAGTTTTCTCCTAATTGGCTTAGACCTTATATCATAATGCACAAGTATGGATCATGGACTTATCATCTGTCTTCTCTTAAAGGCCGGCTTGAACCTGAACCCCTTAATGCCTTACATCTATAACCATTCTACTATTAATCAAGTACTCATTCACTTGATATTTAACTTGAGCTCATCTCTTGAGCAATCCCTGTCATCCTCATTCCTATTCCTTTCAAAACTTTTTTCCTACAAACATTAGTTAATCCTTTTTGCATTAATGCTTTGCCTTACTAAAAGGGAAAACCTTAAAACATCTACAGTCTAGTCGATGACTAAAACTTCAGTCCAAAAAACATTTAAAACTAGGATGCCTATTCAAAGGTCATAAAACTATAAATGTAGACTACTCCCTCGAAGGACAACTGCATAATTGTTGTAATTGATAGACTACTCCCTTGAAGGACAACTATTCAAAGACCTCCAACCATACAAGGCAGAATATAGACCACTCCCTTGAAGGATGGCTATGCCCAAATTTTTCTACAAACAACACTCTCTTAGAAGCTTCCCACATCGATCAACTTCACATATGACCATAAAATAAAACAACATCCCCACGTAGACTTCCCGCATTGATCAGTCTACAAAAAAAAAAGAATTTTTTTTTTGACTGACAAACTATTAAGTCATGGACTTGCCTATAGTCATTCTCAGGGTCACCTATAAAAGGGGTAAAGTTATCCTTGCTAAAAAGGGTTACGCTATCCTCACACCTCACATAATAAAACCTATTACCCCAATATACCCAAGGGATTTTGAGCTCACTTAACATCAAGTGATTTGAATACTTCTCTAACACAAATAATGGTCAATGACATAATGCATGAATGGGGATTTTTTTTTGCACCAGCCGTATCTATGCTACCATTATGGTCTTGGTCAATGAAAGGGAAAAAACACCTTTCACTTCTTACATAACTTTGTCACATACAACCAAATCATTTTCTAAACCAAACCAAACCAAAATATTTTCTAACCATTAACACAACCTCATGATTTATTTAATGCAAATATCAATTTGTGTTATATAAATTATCATAGCCCATTCACATTAGTTTTTATGGAAAATAATACACATGGAAACTAACAACCAAACACAATTTATGTCAAATCATATATCATCTCCAATACGAAAAGTTCTGAAGCATAAATACATTCATTTCATTTTTAGCATACATCCATCACCAATATGGAAAATTACTAGGGATGAAAAACCACATAACCTATGTTACAGAGTACACCATCACATAATATGGAAAAGGATGTAACATCATCATACACTCATCATTTCAAGCAAGTACCATTAGACATATGGGAAGTGCTAAACCATTAACATGACCAAACCAATTATCAACCTCTTTGACTCTATCTTCCCTTTTGGGGAGAACTACATTGGCCTGAGGCCCTTGAAATAGGGGCTATGTAGGTAGAACTTAGTTGACACAAAGTCTTCTGGGGTTAGCTCAGCCATTTTCCCATTCATCTCCCTAATGACGTCGGCCATTCCTTTGTCCATCCATCTAATGGACCAACTATCTATACCAACCCAAAATCATGCCCAAACAATCAGCCCTAACACTGAATGAGTTACCTAAAATTCTCATGGGGCACATTGGAGATCACATACATCTCCCTGACCACAACACACACCACTTGAGATGACTTATATCTCAACCTGACTCGACCAATGACCTTGAAGATCGTGACTATCTCCTCAGACCATGACCACTTTCAAGACAACTTTGCCTTGGTTGTTTTGATTACATATATGCTACCTCACGAATAGTTAGCAAATTGTAAACAACCCACACTATGACCCTCACACCTATTGATGGATTGCGCACAAGTTGATCCCCAATATTTGTGACATTTTTTGTGTTTTCTAGGAGCACTTCTTGAGCTCGAGATACTTGGAACATGATGACCAATTAGAGCTATAGCTTGGATCAAATAACCCAATTAGCTATGATTAAAATCTGGGACCTGGTTACTTTTATTTTAGCACTCCTTGACCTTACCTATGATAATTTAACCTACCTATCACGTGAAGTGGTATACGCACAATCTCAACTATTTCAACGTTCACACTCCAACTTCACCATACCCATTCACTACCTATCAAATCGACACTCGATATCATGTCACCTTCCCTCAACTCCCACTTTGAGGGGGAATACCTCATCCCATATTTGGGGTAACCTACACCTTATCCCATACCTAGGGAAACTTACTCCTATTTTTGTCTTGCAGTTTGTCAGAATAACCAACAAGACAAAAAGGGTCAAATGTAGACACCAAAATTGTGTCGACTCCCCTTGGTCCCTTGCACACTTTATTAATTTAAAATAAATTACTTATTTTAAATTAATGACATCACCCTAGACACCTCACCTTGGATACCTCACCCTTAGACCATTTATCACCCTATGACTAAGTCTTCTAAATCATAATTACCTAAGACCTATTCCAACTCTCACACATATAAAACCCGCCTTTTGACCGTTCACCAATGGCAACTAAACTTGGTAGATGGAGGAATAGGCAAAAGGCTAAAAATAGCCTTTTTACCCATTCTCTAGCTGCTGACATTGGTTAATGGTCGGCCGATGCCAGCGGGATCGCCAACATCTATTACTTAAAACTAAATTCTAACCTTGGCTAGGGGCCCAAAATCTAAATTCTCTTGCTCTTGGACTCTAAAAGATCGACACAAATGCTTTGAGACTAAGCATTAGAATCCTATCATCACTCTCTAGGCTAAGAAACTCTACAAAATTCACTCCAGACATGGGATTAGAAGGTTGTACAAAGTCTCCTACATCAGTTGCATCAAGGACAAGCATCTTAACACTCTTGGTTCTCCATCCAAATAGAGCTAAGTATTATTCTATTTCATTTCAGTATTTTAGAAGGCATTGGTAATTAGTTTCCATTGAATATTCCTGAGTACTGTTGATAGATAACCTAAATTTCTTCCCAGAGAGGCTAAAAAGCCTTCCTTGCATTCTTATTCTCTTTCCACCCCTGTCCTCTATCTTTGCCCCCTTTCAAACCCTATTCACTATCTTGTAACCCTGCACAGAGCCTAAAACTCCCAGACTCCTATATCAACCATAGACATAAATCTGAAACCCATCCAAAAGCCCACTACCCCTACCGACATCAGTAACATAACTGATGTCAGCATATTTACCAATCGACACCGGTAGGACTACTGACATCAGCAACTATGACATATAGACTACAAAGAATCAGGTACACATTATCTATTTCTCTTTCTTTAAATCATTATTATTTCTTTATTTGACACTCTTTTTTATCAAAAAGTGGACTGTCATCCCTTAAGGTAGCTTTTACGCTTCCAAGACCGAGCATGTGCTTGGCAGTCCACCATATATCTATCTAACATTTTTTGTGTTTAAGTCTTACTCTTTCTACAGGTGTCTTCCTCCATAGCCAAAGAGGAGCTCTTACAATGTTTGGATATAGTGTGTAACTTAATCCAAGTATCATCTAACCCCTGACCATTATCTTTAGTTTCTTATTCTTCTGAATGTAAAAGCACAAAAGCGTAGAGAAACAAATAGCTCATTATCCTAACCAAGTTGTCCAATCATAACTTGATGGATCAAAATTACTATCTTAGGTTAGGAAATACCATTTTTTAAGCTTAACATTATCCAACAATTGGCCATTATTCAACCATTTCCAACCATTCCCCACTTTATAAAATCCATTCCAATTATCTAGCCCAATCTAACCTAATCCATATATCTCCAACCGATCCAATCATTTGAAGACCAAAACATATTCAAAAATGGTATTTTAAAACTACTTGTAAACCAAGGGAAAGAGAACCAACCAATCCATGATGTTTTTATTGAACTAACCATTTGTGATGAGTCAACCTGTGATGAATCACCTATTAATACTATACCTATTGTTGCAAAGTCTCACTCTAACAAGTTAGTCTTTGTTGAGTCACTTCTTAATGATTATAACCACCTTTGGGAAAATCATTATCTTGACCATATACCTATTTTTAAAGAGCATTATCTTGATAAAATAGTCTCTAAGGAGTTGTCTCTTAACCTTTTTCCCATCGTTGAGGAGTCTCAGTTTTAAAAACTAGTCTCTATGGAGCCCATCATGCCATCATATGTCATTACTTATCCAAAACCAAACATTCAACAAGACATCATTGCACAAGTGTCCACACTAGATAAATAATTAATATTTAAGTTAATTTCTATTATTAAACCAACATCAGATTTAGCATCAAAATTAGAATCAATATTAGTCTCAATAATAGATTCAGATTCCTTTGAGTCATACTTAGCTTTAGAGTTATAATATGTACATGGTTGTTAAAACATTGGTTAGGTATGCCTTACAGATTAGTTTGAATACATTCATGATCCTTCTATAGTTTTTAAGGATGATTACTTACTTTTAAACACAAGTTAGCCTAGTATATTCTATGAGGATTGTATGGCCTCTTCCCATTCCATTATCATTCCCCATACCATTAACACCAACCAAATAAGCCATTATATTGACATTTTGCCTCCCACAAGTGTCAATTGGGACTGACAAAATCAAACCTTATTGAATTATATCCATGGTGACATATTAGTTTTAGAATATGAGGAGGACCAAGACCACATTCATTCAGAAGAAGAATAATCACCAAGATCACATTCATGTAGAAGAAGAACAATCTCCTAGTGAACCATTCTCAGAGGTCTTAGGGTCAATCAAAGTTCAAACATAGCATCTCCTAGTGAAACCTTTTTAGATGTGCTAGAAGAAAATACAATTTAAAATTCAACATTCCTTAGTGAAACCTTTAAAAAGGTGTTATGGGATAATCAAGACAACTTCATTGGTGAAAACCTCTTTGAGACACCAATAGTTGAGCATAAAATTTCTTCACTGCTTGATAAAGAAATTATCAAAGATCAAATCAATATATATTCCAATATATAGCATAATCAGATGGATGTCCTCTCAATATCAAACAACATAAAAATATGGTGGTCTTATCGAGAGCATATTCAAAATTCTTTAGTCTTGCCACATCCAAAGTTATGATGAATCTAGAATCAAATAAATTGTGTGTGCCTAAAAACCCAGATCTTCATTTGTTTCCAAACCATTATACATTCCATTATCATCCACCATTACATTTCCAAAATATACCTATCATCCATTATTTATTTGTATTTACCATCCCTACCCACACTTTCTTTTGTAGAGGCTACAAAGATACCTTGTCTTGGAATTTGAAGGAAATATAATCAATGACCAATGAAGATCACATCATTTTCATCCAAATTTTTAGTAGGTTCTTGATAGATAAATTTTTCATAAGAGTTATGGGCTATACATTTACATGATTGATTATTCTAGTTTTATCATTTTGTGATTAGGACATGCATCTCAACATTAACAAGAACAACATAAACATTTTCTTGGCAAAAATTATAAAACCAAAAACCATACCTTACAAAAAGCATTTACCATGCCTTTTACTTTTCCATTTACCTTTCCTTTTTCATTTGCTATTCATTTTTCCATTATTTCATACCCTACCATTTACCCTCACCTTATAACTTAGGGATAACCCTATCATAATTATATCCAATTACCATCATCATCCTAAAAAATGCGATACCCTATACCCTTTTACCATGCCATCCTTATTAAACCAAAGCCTATTTTTAGTTGTCCTACCCAACCCCTTTTGATCTTAGTTCCTTTGGATTTTCCCACATCTTTTATGAGGGGATTTTGATCTAGTTTTAGTAGTTCATTAAGTTTATGTTTAAATGATAATCTATGAAATTAATGTGACCATCAATTTGGCAAGTTATATTTCATTCATGTTTGACTGGTGCTATTGATTATAACTACCTATGGTCAAATCAATAGTCCACATTTTTTTACTAATTTTAAATACCTATGGGTAAATTAGTATCACTGAGCTATGTTGTTATTTCCTAATTATAACCACCTATGGGAAAATTAGGAACAACATTTTTACTATGCATTATCACATCACTTTAACATTAATATTTTCATTTTCCTAACCATTTGCCTCAATTTTAGAACTTCTTTTAATCTAGTCAGTTCTCATCACCTTTTTTATGGGTAGAGCTACTATGACTTGAGGTAATTTTGGGACTATGTAGGTTGTGATCGATTCACATTGAAGTTATCTCAATTTCACTTTTCCATACACTCTTTCCATTTTGTGAGAAACCTAGGCCAATGCTCTCACCATTTTTTGAGTGGTATCTTATCAATATATAATGGGTTAATATACCTAAAAATTCCAAAAATATTCAAAAATTTCAAAATACAAAAACATTTGTCATTATTAAGCCTAGTCAGTCATCCTCAATCCACCTTATTAGGGCAAATCCATTATTACAATGTTTTCTATTTATTTTACTTTTAGGGTTTTATGTGTTTGTTTTCTTAGTTTTTTTTGTTTGATTGCTTGTTTGTTTGTTTTTAGTTAGTTCCTTGACTCAGTCTATATGTGTTCATTAGGTGATTCCTTATGAATTATTCTTTAGTCCATACATATTCATACATCAACATTGTCATCATGGTTTTTTATCATTGGTGCATTATTTTCAATTATTTTATTAGATTAGGAGTTCGTCCTTATTCATAGTTTGGCTAAAATTTTGTGGTATTCAATCATGAGGCATAACATCATGTGATACATCAAAAATCAACTTGAGAAATCTTACAAGAAATGGATCCATATAAATTTTTCCTTGGTAAGCTTGGCAAATCCTCCCACCCTCTTTGATTGAATCAGCCCATTGACCATTCTAGTTATATTAATGTTAATAAGGATGATAATCTCCACATTGGTAGGTATAACCAAATCATTCACATTGATCATTATTATTCTTCTAATCATCTCTTTCATCACTTCGTGCATCCTTGTGTGATTGGTTATTTATGGCTTCTTTAGTCATTAGACCATCTCATCTACATTTGTACTCACTCATATTTAATCTATGAACCATGCTATATCTTTGAGTTATAATTTCTAATCTTCCCTAATAGGGTATAATAAAAAATCATTTTTTATTCTAGGTCATATTAATGATTATAATCATTTGTGGGAAAATAATTATTTTGACTCCTTTACCCTAAATGGGGAATATGTCATTATCACTAATTATAACCACCTATAGACAAATCAGTGTCTCAATTTTTGTTATTGATTATAACTACCTTTGGGAAATTTAGTACTTTAAAAATCTATGCATGTAAGCATTCTCTTAATTGGATTAATCCCACCCATTGGTTAATTTCATTATTCTTATCTTCATCATGACACTGATTATAACTACCTATGGGAAAATAATTCTTTTCCACCCATTTTATCTTTTTTATTCCAATCATTTCCTCCTTTTGAGGGACTAATTACCAACCTATTTTCTAACCACTCCCTTGAGGGGACACCTATATTCCATCCATTGAATTCATAAGCATACAAGACCTTTTCATTATTTGATAAGATGTTTCTATGGTTACATCTTGAAATGCTTTACCAAATATGGGCAAACTATAGACACTTAAAACTGGCCACCAATGGCCTTCGATTAGACTTTAGACTGATTCTTACCAACCATTGCAAATTAAGCTTAAGAATTAATGAATTCCCCAAATTTGCTTTTTCATCATTTTTCAAAGCTCAAAATCTCATTGAGACATCCCTAATTGGGGTATCCTACCATAAGAAACAAAAACATCTCATGGATTCATCTCTAATCATCTTACAACATCACAACATACAATTTGGCCTATAGACCTATTAAATGGGGCAAGTGCACACATAAAATCAAATATTTAAAGAGTTAAATGGATAATCAGAATTAATTAATAAAATAAATCAAATTAAATGCCTAGTTGAATTATCCATATGCTATTAATGAAATTTTTATTAAATAAATTCAAAAATATGAAATATCCTAGCTTTTCATGATTACCTTTTTATGAGTGGTCAAGCATTTAAAAATATCTCAAAATATCTCACCCATGCTTACTTATTGAAAATAATTAATTATTGACACATTTTAACTCTACTAGGGTTAATTATCTCACTTATATTAGGTTTGAACCCATTCCATGTTTAAACTTCACTTTAACTCACCTTGAGTTGGGGTTAGTTCCTAAGTCTATAAATACAAGCCATTGCATTTTGAAAAGAGAGCTTGGAAATTGTAGAGTTATAATACAATTTTTGTAGCATGATTGATATAAATAACTTTATAATGCCAAAATATTAATCCAAGCCCCCATCAAGAAAGCACAAACCATATCAAACCAGCCACAATGATGCCAAGGAGAGGAGTAAAGAAAAATACATTGCCAAAGATTTTTTGAGCACAAAATGATAAAGCTATATAATGAATCATTTGGGTCATTCAAGGAAGGTAATATATTGTTTTTATTTTACATTCTAGTTCAGTTTTCAATTTTATTTTGTTCATTGAGCTCACCCTATGATCTAGGCTTAGATATGTTAGCATGTTAGTGTGTTGATTTCATTATTTTATGAACTAACACTTGATCTAACCTCTTCTCTATTGTAAAATTCATATGATCATAATAAAAACTATGAGTGGTTATATAATTATGTATTTTTATATGTATTTTAAGGATATAATCAAATTCTAGTCAAATCAAAGGATAGGATGAAAACCATGTTTACTACAAAATGGGGAACATATGCATATAAGTGAATGTCATTTACACTGATCAAAATTAGAGATAATTTTTAAAGAGTGATAGATCATTATTTATAGGGACTAATATTCAAGTTCATAATTATATACATGAATGATTTCACTATTTTATCTTAGAATAGAGCTAATCAGATCAACCATCTTCAGTCTATTTTTGAGAGATGTAGGAAGTTTGGTATCTCACCGAACCCAAAGAAGAGTATATTTATCATTACTAAAGGCAAGATTCTAGACCAACTTATTACTAAATATAAGATGATCACTTACCTAGATATAATTTATGGGATTTCAAAAATAATGTTTATAAATAGAAAAAAGGAACTCAAGTCCTTCTTCAGGAAGATTAATTTCATGAGGAAATTCATGTCAATATTTATAGAGATTGTTAAACCCCTAAAATAAATGCTCAAGGAGGACACCAAAGTGGAATGGAAAACTAAAGCTAAGAAGTATTTCCAAGACATAAATAATGATATTTTATAGGCCCTAATGTTGGTAATCCTAGATTTCACTAATTTTTTTTCCTATATTCATTCACTTCAAACCATATCATTATTGTCATGATTACATAAAATAAGGAAGAAAGAAAATACATTATTAATTTTATGAGCACAAAATTAAAATATTTAAATCTCAAATACTCCCTGATTGACAAGTAAATATTTTCCTTTGTCAAAGTAGTCAAGAAGTTTAGGCACTACATACTATAGAATAAGAAAATAGCCATTATATCAGCCCTGTTGTTAAGGTTACATTAGGAAAAAATGAATTAGGAAAGTGTAAAGGTAAATGGATGAAAAAATTGCAAGAGTTTGATATTGAAATTAAACCTACAAATATATTTATAAGATAAGGAATTATTCAATTGATGACTAAACCAAACCCATGCATCACCATCAAAGAAGTCTACCAAACATAGGTTTCCCAAGAGGATTGGTATTCATGGATTATTCAATTCTTACTCAAGGAAACATGCCCCCAATAACTCAAGATAGAGTAAAATATATACTTAAGGATAAAATCTACACATCATGTAATCATAAAATGCATTCTCTATAGGAAGAGATATGAAGGCATCTATTTAAGATGTGTATCATGTGAATAAGCTCAAGAGATATTAGAAAACACACATCAAAAGATTGGTTGTAGTCATCCATCTAGCAATAGCAGAATCCAAAAAATATTAGAATGGGTTATTTATTGGCTAATGGTATTTAAGGATGCTCATTTCCACATGAGGATGGGCCATGAATGTCAGGTCTTAGCAAAAGGTGAGGTGCACATAATGATGCCCCTATAGCCTGTAACTAAAGGTAAGCCATTTTCCTAATTAGTCTTACATATCATTAGTGTTATAATCTTGGATTTTTAAATTGGGAAAAAAATTTCTCACTAATATGAATTATTACACTAGATAGACTAAGGCATTAACCACCAAGAAATTAAGAGATCAAGATGTGATCAATTTCCTTCAAGAGAATATTAGAACCAGATTTGACACACCTATTTATTTGGTTTATAAAAATGAGGTAAAATTTTAATCAGATAAATTTATAGAATGGGCACATGATAATCAGATCATAATCAAATCATCCTCCAATCAATACCTACAAAGGAATGGATTATTTGAGTCAACCAGCAAGAACCTCATAGATGCTATCAAGAATTCATCCATAGATAATCCCAAAGAGTGGCATCTATTACTTAAATATATACTCTAGGTAGAATAGACTTAGTATAAGTAGTCCCTTAAGCTTCATTATATATGCTAGTTTATGAGAAATAACATGTGTTCCCAATCATGCTAAAGCTACCAACATATCTATTTATGTAGGAATACATGGAGCCTAATGAGAAGATATATTCCATATTATTGGATATCATTGCAATGGAAGATATAAGAATGAAGCATTGAAAAACTTCAACAAACATCAAGACGTTATCAAAATATTGTTTGATAAGAGAACTATATCTAAAGTATTCAGGATTTTTGACCCAGTGTTGCTATTAGACAAAGCCCATGAGAATAAAGGAATGCATGATAATTTCAACCCAATATGGATAGACAATTATCATATCTCCAAGATCTTGGGTGATAATTCATTCTATTTGAAAGAATTCTAAGGTAATGATTTGACATATATGGTCAATGGATAGTTTTAGAAGCATTACTTCATGGATACTCCATCTAAAGAGGTCTTTGAATAACAATAGATGTTACGATATAGGTAGGAGTAAGTTATATTTGCTTTATTAGTTAGATTCCTAATTTCAATCATTTGCTTCCATTAGATTAGTTATTTTTTTCTAGATTTGTTGATTTTTCTTTCAATTATTTTATTTGCATAGTCTAGTGTGTTTGGTTTAGGTAGTTTTCATGATTTATAGGATATTTTTCTTTTGATTTTGTGTAAATGTAGTTGATCAATCCTAGTATAATAAAAAAATAATTTGTGTGTTTTGAATCCAACTTGAATCGATGGGTGTTTCATCTTATAGTTCATAAATCTTAATCCAGGTAAGAAATGAGAGTGTTATCCATGACTATGTCACAAAGCTAATGATTTAATTAGGTATGTAAAATATGCTCCCACATTTCTATGAAAATTTATAAATATCTCCTTATCCCCTTGGGTCAAATTCACAAAAAATTCTAATACTTATTTAAGGTAATAACCATTGACATGGGTAAAAGTTGATAGGGACATTTTGATTAACCAAATGTTACTAAGACTAACTCATGGTGGTTACCTTATTCCCTCTTTCTTTCATAAATAAAAAAAGAGAGAATAAAAATAGAAGGCATAATCTAAAAAGTCCAAAAAAAAAGAGAGAAAGGATTAGAAGCTTATATGATGAAATAAGATCAATGTATCATGCATCATGGAAAATATGAAGGAAGAGAGAAAAGGTGATAAAATGTATATATTAAATAATTCTAAGGTAATGATTTGACATATATGGTCAATGGATAGTTTTAGAAGCATTACTTCATGGATACTCCATCTAAAGAGGTCTTTGAATAACAATAGATGTTCCGATATAGGTAGGAGTAAGTTAGATTTGGTTTATTAGTTAGACTCCTAATTTTAATCATTTTCTTCCATTAGATTAGTTATTGCTTTCTAGATTTGTTGATTTTGCTTTCAATTATTTTATTTGCTTAGTCTAGTGTGTTTGGTTTAGGTAGTTTTCATGATTTATAGGATATTTTTCTTTTGATTTTGTGTAAATCTAGTTGATCAATCCTAGTATAATAAAAAAATAATTTGTGTGTTTTGAATCCAACTTGAATCAATGGGTGTTTCATCTTATAGTTCATAAATCTTAATCCAGGTAAGAAATGAGAGTGTTATCCATGACTATGTCACAAAGCTAATGATTTCATTAGGTATGTAAAATATGCTCCCACATTTCTATGAAAATTTATAAATATCTCCTTATCCCCTTGGGTCAAATTCACAAAAAATTCTAATACTTATTTAAGGTAATAACGATTGACATGGGTAAAAGTTGACAGGGACATTTTGATTAACCAAATGTTACTAAGACTAACTCATGGTGGTTACCTTATTCCCTCTTTCTTTCATAAATAAAAAGAGAGATAATAAAAATAGAAGGCATAATCTAAAAAGTCCAAAAAAAAACAAAAAAGGATTAGAAGCCTATATGATGAAATAAGATCAATGTATCATGCATCATGGAAAATATGAAGGAAGAGAGAAAAGGTGATAAAAAGTATATATATTAGGGCTATGGATGCCTAGATGGTAGTAGAGAAATGCCTAAGCTCCCCAATGTCTATGCATCTAATGCCTAATTAGAATGAAACCTTCATCTCACCCCATGTCTTTGTCTAAAACCCTTTGATAAGGAATAAAGAATATCACTTTCCCACACATAGGTCCTATTGTCACCAAATATTTTACCCTAGAAGAGGTTGTTCAAGATTCTTCTAGATTTGTGTAACATGGAAACATTTTCAAGTATGTGGGCATACCTATATTGGAAATGGGCTTCTAGGTCTAAGGGCTAGCTCCCTGAATATATTATGTAATGTTTGTCACTTAAGATACTACTTATTTATGAGGGAAAAGAAGGTGATGTACCAATAATGTCTTCCACATGACCATCATATTTATACCATAATAAAACAAAACATAGAAACTAGTCTCTAAGTTTTAATAGATTCTAACATGATTATTTCAATATAAAGGTGAGATGTGAGTAGCAACGCAAGGTAAATTAACTAGAGGGTAGCTTTAAAACTCCAAGGACAATTGTACACTTGAAAAAGCTTTACACACTAGACTAAACTCTATATGACATGTTAGACTATGAAATCTTGCTCAAACATGAAATGACAAGGGAAGGAAGGATAGAAAATTATCACTTTTCATCACCATACATCACTTACAAACTTAGAAATTTTTTAAAAAGTTAGAAACAACCTTGTATTAATGTTCAAAAGTAGAATATAACATCAATCTAGTAGGGCTTTTCCATACATGATGTGGTTTGTATTTTTTTACAATATCTCATGATCTATATTTATATAAGGATGATGACAAGAGAGAGGGATTCTTGGCACTAAAAAATGGAATCAATTAGTTTGAATTATTTAATCATAGTTACAACTACTACAGAAAAATATGCTCCTTCAAAACATTTGATTGATCTTAGTCACTTGTAGTGGTTACACAGTTACAATATTCCCTCTTTGATCTTGTCTGATGGTTGCAATGGTAGAATCAAGAATTTGAGTTGGGTTTTAGAATAAATATGGTTATAATAACTACATCAATCTATTAGAGTTTTTTCCTAATGTTAAACTACTCCAAACTAGTTTTTCATGACGTGTACAATGGAGAGAAGATGTCCCTTTCAAGAAGTTGGTCCTAGAGATGAAATCATTGGAGCCTATGTTTATGCTTTCATAACATCCATCAAAATTCCAACTCTTGTTCCAACCTCATGGGTCAATTATAGATGGAAAACCAATCTTAGACTATTGGTTTTCCTATTGGCTCCAAATAGATTGTGCATAGGTCCTTCTCCAAATAATGGTGAACATAGTTACATAAATGACCTTATAAAACCTTATATCCCTTGGTCAAAAATGGATTATCAACCTATATTAAATATACTAGGCTCACCTTTGTTTTAATTAGCTATTGAAATATGACTCAACTCACTGATACATTGACCATCTCACTCCATCGATTTCAATTAGTATAAATGCTCGAGAACCATTTATCCTTTACCAATTGAATGCATCCCTAACATTTATCATGCACAAATTCACCCTTGAGACTTGATAAAACTTTGACCTAGGCTCACCATTATATCTGAATGCTCAGTCAAATTCCAACCATTGATCTACGAAGACCCACAATTTAAAAACTAATGGCTAGTCTATGATCCTAAAATTGACATCCTCACTCCCATCAAATAATGTTCTTGTGACCATCATTCATAGTCATGCAACTATCAAATTTAATCTCAATAGGATTTTTCTTACTATCTTTAAATTTAATGTCCCACTGACCATCAATTTTTATACCACATAATGTAAGTGATATCCCATGGACCATCAAATTTAAGAATAGATGTATTTTTGCCCAAGCTCTATTTTGACATTAAAATGAATGTCTTATGATTTTAAACAACTTTAAAGGCTTATATATTGAAGTGAGAGAATCATGGAGAAAACAAATGTTCAAGAGACATTCATGAGGCCAAAAATACAAAACCCATTTGATTTATTGGTCTCAGGAGCTTTCTAGGTGAAGATATAAAATGTGTAAGTTAGCTGGTCCATTTAATCCTACATGATGTCTTTTCTCAAAAATGTCTAAGTATGGAAACTTAGTGAAATTTTACTAAAGAGCCAACTTTGCTAATGTATAACTCTACTTGTAATCTATTAGAAGATCTGAAACCTAGTACGTAGCAACTAGGGACCAAGATGAACAAACCCATGTGACCAACTTCCCCTACAACTAATGCACATGTGAGATATAGCTTTGTCAATATGCTCACTTGGCTTTGTTGAAACCTTTTGAAAATAGCTAAGTATGGAAAAAATGTAGAAAGTTATTGAAGAGCCAACTTTAGACCATTGTAACTTTTTATCCACTTTGGTGGAGGACCTAGAACATGATGCATATGATCTTGGCATAAATTTAAACAAACCCATATGACCAATTCTCTTTGACTCATCTACACATGGCAATGGTGACATTAGCAAAGTGCCTACTTAGAATTTATGTTACTAGGATCAAGTGTCTCAAATAACACAATGAATAATCAATTGGATCCCATACACTTCTAATCCATTCCAAGCATTTTGGGCATCCCATGGGGCTATGCAAGTTTGGTCCTATCATTAACAAATGGAAATTCACACTTTAAGTGAAACCAAAATGTCTAAAAAGCCTTATGAGAAAATTGAGATCCTAGACTACTTATTCTATTTAGAACCTTGTATTTAGGATTTATGTCTCAACCACTTCATTCAAAGGATATTATTTGCCTTAAGTAATTATTTCAAACAAAATGTTTAAAATAATTCATGCCTTAGTCTTTTTCTTTGAGATAAAAGCTCTGAAATAAATTTGCCTTTAGGAAAATTGTCCTAGACAATTTTCTCAAATGAATTTGAAATATGTCCTTAGAATGGCCCTTCAGGCTTTTGAAATAGACCTTTTCACCTTGGAAATACCATTCATAAATTTTGCATTGGACCATTTCCCTAAATAAAAACACCCTTCAAAAATCTTGAACTAGACCATTTTCCTAAGAAAATACCCTTTAGGAAAAATGTTTGATGTTTGGGATATTTTAGTTGAAAATGTGCACTTCAAGTTAAGTGTATCAGACCACTTTCCTATATAATAACCCTTATGGAAAAAAATTTGAATAATTTTCCCAAAATAAATAACCCTCATCTTTTACTTTGGACATTTTGTCCAAAATAATTTATGCCTTTAGGAAAATTGTGTGGATAATTTTCCTGAAAGAAATCTGACACTTAGCTTGAAAAATATACCCTTTAGTCCTTTTTCAAAGGTCTAATTCTTAGAGAAATACCTTTTGGGGTTTTTTAAGGGTCCATTTTCCCAAATAAGTGCCCTTTGTGATTATTATTTTAGATAAAATGTCCAAAATAATTTCTGACACTTAGCTCAAAAGACCCAAAACAAAACTCCCAAAAGAAATAACACTTAGACAACTTTAAACAATTTATCTAAGAGAAATATGTCTTATACTTTTTTTATAGATTTGTGTGGACAATTCCTCTGAATTAATTATGAATGCTTAGACATTTGGCCAAAAATTTTAATATCTCCCAAGTGTAACCTTAGGATTTTCTAGACCTGCTCTTGAAACTGCTCAACACCATGAACATCTACTACTTACATATATGATCAAAAATTAACCTTTAGGACACAAAAAGACATAAGGACTAAGCTATACCATGACCATAAATTATAATGGCATATGAAATGACATCAAATGATTTGAAACATGCCCTATAACTTTTATAAAAAACCCCTATAAAAGATTTTGACTATAGGGGGTTGATACATTTTGGCCTGTGGGGAAAAATGGTCAACAAGTCTAAGATATAACTGAAGTCAGTATGTTGCATGGAATTTTTAAGAGTATCTTTTTTATTTATGATTTAACCATTTAATTTAGTATGGTTCATGATTGATATTAAGATTACAAAACTAGAGATTCTAGGTTATTGAAAACTCTGGAGTAATCATCCCTGTGAGTCACCATCTTTTGTATTCAACACACCCCACTTGGATTTTGATTTGAAAATTGGGTACCCCCTCTATTTAGATGACTTATCTATTATTTGGGTATGTGTCTATTTGGGATATTTTTTTATTATCTATATAAACTTGATGTTTTGGACAATGAATCATGTTTGGTGCACCTATTTTCCATTTAAAAGGACTTATTGAAAATAATCTATTAATGAAAATTTGGGAAGAATTGATATATATAGTAGGTATTCAGGTTTACTTATTCAAGTTATTTTATTTAGATTTTTTTATTTGATAAATTTTTATTTGACATTTTAGATACTTTGGGTCTTCAGTATTTTGGTCTTCAGAAACTTTTTAGTTAGAAACGGTTTGATTAGGAACTTTATTTTGAAACTTATTCAGGTCGATAAATTTTTTCTTGGTAACTTTTCTTTGAATAATTTTGTTTGGCACTTCTTTTGTAGTAAATTTATTTTTGGAAACTTTTGTCTTCATAGGGTTTTGGTCTTTGGGACTTTCTATTTAGCAAATTTCATTTAAAAGGTTTTTATTTGGGAACTTTCTCTATGTCAACTTCCTCCCAAATGAAAATATATTCAAAGAGAACTTAGTCTTCAGTAACTAATCCTTAGAAAACTCTCATTTAGAGCCTTTAGTTCAATAAATTTCCCTTCAGTGACTTTTGGACAAATATTCCCAAATGAATCTCTTTAAAGAACAATTTAATTTTAATGTCTTTCACTTAGAATCTTGGGATCACCATACCATATCATTAGGTCTAGAGGCAAAGGTTTACCTCTAGACTAAACCATGCAATGACAAGTGTCAAAAGGAATAATTTACACCATGACACATTGAATGAGTAAGCATCCTATGTGGCATGCCCACTAGTCCTAGGTGTTCAAGTTATTATTGAATGAAGGTGATGAGATAATATATGTTGGTGATTAATGAAACATGAAATAAATTGAATGTAGAAATATATAACAATGAACCCCCCAACTGAGCTCACCTCATTTGATTTTCAAGAGCTCAAGTGCACATAGCCAACTGTAATTTCAAAATCTCTAGTTATGTTTGAAATGACTTGTAATTTTCAAAACAAAGATATTAAACCACCATTTTAAAAATATTGTATCACATAAAATTCAAATAATAGTAATAACATCTTCATCCAGGGTGTGTAAATGAGTTTCACCAAAATCTAAGTTTTCCATTAAAGACTCCATAAAATACCTAGATACAAGCTTTGACACCACTATGTTAGATGACCTCTATGTCAATTACTTAGATCTATGGGAGGTCATAGAGTGTTGATACATTCACATTGGGGGAGGACATCTCAGTATAGGATAAACAACTTGTAGTTGACTTGGTTCCATTTAAATTCTAGGCACCCCACTATGCAACTTCAAAGCTAGAAGTCATGTCATTCATTGAATTATTGTGAGACTTATTTTTCAAATGTATAATTATAAATGGTAGCTATCTAAATTATGTAAAAAATAACACATTTATTACATACATATCTAAATATGTGTTAATGATGTATTTAAGTCTACCCATTCCATACATTACATTTGATTTACATAGTGTGGTCACTTGGAATAAAAACATTAATATGGAACAAGCAGTAGAGAAGTGGCTTATCCCAGGTGACACTTTAAATGCCAAGGAAAAAAAAATCCCATCCCCATAACCCACTTTAGGATGTGAGTTTATATTTGTATGGAATTATTTAATTTTCTCTTTGTCCACTTAAGTATTCATTTCCTACATCTAGAATGGCTACCCCTAATTGACCTGCTCATTACTTCATAACATATCTATGTATTAGGTGAGATCATAAGTACTCATTTTCATTAAAAAAACTCTACACAAAGACTAGAGGCCCCAAGGAGGAAAAATATATATGATGTCATACCTATTGGATTTAATCATGGGGATTGTTTACCCATATTGGGTTTTTGTGTAATCCCAACCTTGATAATATTAAGAATGGAATATGTGAATACTATTTATTCATCCACATATATCCATATGTAAGGAACATTACTATAATATAATAGGACCTCTATCTTAAGGTTTAGATGGTAATTCATGGCCACCCTCTGGATAGGATTTCAAAGAGCATTGACAATACACTCACAAATTTAGGTGACTATTGGTTTTACCCAGATTATATAGTCATCATGGTTGTTGGCCATAGATTAGATCCTCTTTGGCTCCTCAAGTTTTTCCCTGACAAATTTTCTAAGCATGATATTTCATTCCAAATATGGAATTGTATAGTTGAAGATTTGACAAAGAGTAAGAAAGGCACTTACCACGGCTCTCATCTCACTATTGGAAGTATGCATTATACATTTAAGAGGCATTTTAGAGAATTTTTGAATGCAAAGAGGGACTATTAATTATATAATCTACCCCACATGGATTGGGACACTCATAAGATAGTAAAAAAAGGATTCAAAACCTTAGCATCCCATACAAACATGAGCAATTAGACCATGACTTAATATTCCTTAATGCCAAAGATGATGAAGAATTAAAGGAAAGAGATGAGACTATGGGCTTAAGTAAATACTTATTAAGGGTGATATAATCAAAACCCTCCCTTACATATTCAAGCTAAATTTAGTATCCCACCACTAGGGGGATGGATATCCTCTAACTTCTGGAGTGGTAGTCCTTACCAATAGCTAGTAGACCAAAGTCAAGACCCTCAACAACCACACATTGTGATGATAGCTCAATAAGAGTAGGATAAATTGTTATGGTAAACATCAATTACTAGCCAACATGAGGAAGAGAAATATCTAGAAGAGACACCAATTACTAGACAAGAATAATAAGAATAAGCTCCTCTAGTTCAAGCATCTGTTATTGAACTAAGGAGAGTTAAATAGGAATAATTATAAGAGCTAAAATAGCAAAAACACAACATAATTAGGGAATATGTGGAGATTATTTGCCTATACTCTTATAATGAGGAAGAGATGGCACCTATATGGTGGCTCCAGCATCCATAACATCTTGTATGACTCTTACCCCTCCTCACTAACCAGTGACTACTCTATAATTTGGGAGGACTAAAATTTGTTATCAAAGAAATCCCATGGTAAAGAGACCATAAACTCCATCCATGAATACAACTATTAGAGAGGGAAAACCTTCAATTTGAGGTAATCTGAGTTAAGAGGTGGATGATGAAGAGATACAACAAGCCAAGGTATTGAGCTTATAATTACTAAAATCAAATGCATTCCTCAATGGTGACCAATTTGGTAAGGATGATATCTTCACTACTCCCCTAGGCCTTTCTCCTCTCATGTCATTGTTTTTTTGTTTCTACTATGCCTTCGCCAATTGTTTCTATTTTTACTCTTATGCAATCACCCTCTGCTAGGCTTATTTTTATTTCTCCAACCACTACTCCTCCAATTACCACTTCTACTTCTCCAACTATTTATCATGTAGTCTCCATATTATAACCATTGTATTATAATATCCATTCCTCCAACCACTATTCTTTCAATACTATCTTTTACTCCCACTCTTTCATTATCCACCTCTACCACCATAACCACCAGCCAACCCATCAATCAAGTTATTACCTCCTATACTAAACTAGGTTAACCGCTACCTTCTTTAGGACCATTTCAAATCACAATAGAAGTGGCAACAAAAAGGGTCCCCAAAAATAAACCTGTCTACATTGTGCACCCCATGTCTTAATTTGGGAATGTAGACTAGTCCAAGATAATTTGGTTGTCAATGCCTAAGCCATCCACTAAGCATGAACCTGAACTTGATAAGGATTCATAAATAGAATCCCAACCATTGGATCTATCAAAGTGAACTCTTATAGATTGGGCTAAGGAGTTTGAATAATCATCTTCTAAGAGGTCCAATTTGAAAATCACTGAGATGCCCACTATGATATCACTCTTTCATAAAGCCACAACCTCAGTGAAAAGCGTCAGGAAGAGGAATATTAAAGATATCAGTGGTAGAGGGATAATTTTGGAAGAAATATAAGAGATTTATTCTCTTTAAAAGATGCATAATAGAAATAAGGGTCAGTCCCCTTATGTTAAGGACCTCAATTCCTACATGGAGACCCACACTAAAATATTATTAGCCATCCATGAGGGAATAATTTTATTCAAAAAATAAGTAGAATAAGAATTGGAGACACTTAGAGAGAAATAATAGTAATGCAATTTCCTTCCAGCATAGATTAGGATGTATAGAGTGTGGCATTGAGATTATACAAAATTTTGGATATTATTCATTATTTGAGAGTTTAATTAGCTCCAGATGTAACATTAATAAAAAAATTGTTTAAAATTCTAAAAGAAGATGAAAATAAATTTAATTTATTAGTGTTGTACATTATTAATAAGGCACTCATCCAATTAAATCTAATAACCCCTTTAGAGGAAGCTAATGTATTGAATTTATCTATCATAAGAACTCAACAAGCCTAAGACTGGGTGAGTGCTTCCAAAGATTTAGTGAATAAGCTTATAGATCAAGAAAAACAAACAACACAAATTTTGGATAATATAAAACTAATAGGATCTTGAAATAAAAATAAAAATTTGGTAATCCAAGCTATTTTTATCAAATGATTCAACAAACTTTGCATAGTTTCAATCAAAGTGTATAATGCCTTAGTCTAGAGTACATTGAATCAAATATGAGTACATTAAGGAAGAAGGAATCAAAACAAAGCATGCAAGGTTGATGGAATGGATATATAAGGTAACCAAACCCCATATATTTTATATAATAATTATCTAAGCACACCATGCCAAATAATACAAACATTATCAGTAGTTGGATGCCAAGAATAAAGCGCCTTGACACCACTTGCTAGTTCCACTACTCAAACTCCAACTATAGTGCCAATTACAACACCATCATTGACTTCAGTTCCTCTTGGATTAAAACGTGCATAAATGCCTCTTGTAAGTTTAGTGATAGTTTTAACTCCATTCTAATCTATAAGCTCATCCATGAACACAATTCTAGTCACTACATCTACTATAACAACAATTTCAACTCTAGTTTCCAACACAACTCTAATTACAACTGTAGTTCTAACAACTTTGAAAAGTGTGAAGTAAGAACTAAGTTAGCCTTAGTCAAAGGATATTATTTTACAATTTTGAATGTAATGATTATAAATGGCTAGATAAGTCTCATTGTATCCATGTTGTAATTTAAAAAATTATTTTTTGCTAACATACACATGTTGCTTATTTGAGATAATCTATAAGTTATAACATGAAGTTTTATACCAAACTAAAACTTAAGTTCTAGTTATTTTTTTAATAATTTTTTTTCTATACTTGGAGGATGAGGTGACCACTTATCCAAGTCCTTTAAATACATGTATAACCCTCTTTTCAAAGGGTGAATTTTTTGAGTCAATATATAAGGAGAGATCAAGAGATTGATTGTCATATAACTATGTTTGTTCTTTCTTTTTACCTTTTGGTGTTAATGAAATTTAAGTTTCTTTTTTATGTATCAATTAAATAGTTTTGAAGTGTGCTAATGCTATGGATGAATCTGATTGTTTAAATTAATGAATATTCATCTTAGATGTGAAAAAATAATTTATTAGTATATTTCATTGGTTTAAATAGTTATTAGAGGTTGAATTGATAATTTGAGGTGTATAGAGGTATTTATTTTAGTATAGTTTTCTAGGAATGAGCCATAACTATCCTAGACAACTTTATAGTTTGAGTTGTAATCTCTCAGATAAGGGTGTACAACATCAGCCCTAGAGAGAGAAAACTTTAGTTGATATCATTGAGCACCCTAAAATTATTATCCCAAATTTATAATTTCTTTCATTAGTGTGCAATAGTTTTAAATGGAAAATAATGTCTTGGAGAAACTTTCCACCAAAGAAATATTCTTAGAAGTGACCTTTCAAGAAAATAGAGCCCTTTTACTACCTTGCCCTTATTTCCCCTTTTTGAGTTTATTTGAGATCTACCCAACATAGAATAATTCTCCACCTATCCAACATACATAGTGATTAATTTATAATAGATTCCATGCATTCATCCATAAAACCTAGTTAAACAATCCACAAGCTCAACCTGTTATTCCATCACTTGGTTGTTTTAATTGCATACCTACAACTTGTACCCCAGAGTAGAACCATGATATATATAGATCCCAAAATGTTACAAGCTACCTTGTTTAACCCTATGTGGTGTGTATAAAACCCACATCAACACACTATATCACATTTGAAATTTTGTGTTGTAAAAACTTTTTCACATTTAAAGTTGGTGATTTTAAAATCTTGTTCATTTCAGTGTTATTCCATTTTGTGCAAATTTTTGTTCTTTTTTAAGTAGTTTTTCCTTCTTAAAATTATATGTATGCTCTCCCATTTCATAGGGTGACTCAAAAAAATTATTTTTCCTAGTTATTTTAATTATGAGTCAAACCTAAATAAATGTTGCATAGGCTCTCTCTTTGTTCTTAAGAACTTGGATCACTTAGAAATGACTACTTTCTTCTTTTACTTTTTGCTTGGTGTAGCCAGCTAGATTTCATCACCTCATAATTTTTTTAGGGGTGAGTTGACTTGATTTTTCATCTCCCAACATCATACCAAACCCACTTATCTAGTGGGGTATACAAATGGAGTGTACTATTTGGTGGGATAGTGGTTTAACAGTTAAACTTACCAGCTGAATATGTTCTCATAACATGCACAATCTAGACATCATAGTTTATTAAGTAATTGATGGATGAAGTGGTTGAAAAAGGGACAAGACATTTTTGTAAAAATTTAAATGATTTATTATCTAATTTATAGATATTTTATTATACCCAAATTTTTTTGTCACATGTGGACCATCTAGAAATCTAACTCAAAAAATTTAGACTAATAAACCCCACTTGCCACGGATTATCTCACCAATGTCATGTTACTTTTTCACTCTAATTTCCATGCCATGTATAATTTATTAAGATATATATGGGGGATAAACACTCTACCATCATGTAAATTTATTTATTAGATTAACACTTTCCTCTCAAGAATTGGTATATCGATGAAAGTTTGGTAGATACTATGCAAACCTTGTATCAGTTATTAAAATAGTATCATCTACTTGTGTTTTTATTATTTTGTATAATTTAGTCCAAAACCATATCTACACTCAAACAAGTCCAATATCAAACACTTTATATGTACACATTTACACCAAAAGGTGTTATGTTTCCCAAATTTGGTGAAACCATTTGCCTTATTTAAAAGACTTTAAAAATCATTTATTCCTTAATTTTTGAAATAAATTATTACACTAAACATTTATATATATATTATTTCTTATTTAAAACCCAAGTCTCTCAAACCAATTTCAAAATACATATTTCAAAGTTTAGATCTAAAGACAATTGGTTTATGTTTACTTCTTGCTTGTAACTTGGGCTTGAATTATTCACTTTTTGTGTTTAGATCATATTACTTAGATTGGATTTTAATTTGATTTAATATCTTTACCTAGACCAAGTTCAAGCTTTATTTTTCCAAATTTAAGTTCTTTTTTATTCCTAGACCAATTTTGACCTTATTTCCATATTTTACCTAGTCTAAGTGTACCTTTTATTTCGATTCAAGATCTTTAGACTTAAGGGTAGTTTTAATTTCCTATCGAGACCATGTTCATTTCTGAGACTAATATAATTTTACTAGACCTAGACCTACACCAATTAACATCACATTTTGAACCAAAACCTAAACCTATACCAATACCACTTTCATTTTCAAATCTAGACTTAAACCAAACCCATTCCATTTGACACCAAAAGCAAGACCTAGTCCATTTCACTTTAAATAATTTTTCAAACCAAACAAAATTCACACATGCCAAGTTTGATTCCAAATTGACTAAATTTCAAAACTAATTTCACATAGACCTTTTCCACACATTAAGTATTTCAACCAAATTGAAAATTCATGCTAGAATTAGTGTTCCTTTTAAAAGCACATTCCAAACCATGTAAAATTTTGGTTCATTTAAAACCCATGTTCCAATCCAATAAAGGTTATCATTTGAATATACATACCAATAATGAGCTAAAAAAAGTCAAAATGGTATTAAATTTGAACCCACATGCCTATTTCCAAGACATTATAATATTGAATTAGGGTTCATTTTAAACCCACATGCCACATTTATTTTAAGGTACTTGTGTCACCCTCTTTTGGGTACATTTAATTTAATTACCAAATTTTCCCTTCTTTAGGATAATTTATTATCAATTTCCTATACTAACCTCTATGGTCTAATTATAATTACCAATCCAAGCCATGCTAATTATCATATGCTAAGACCATCCTTATTTGGGCCAATTACCAAGATAAAATTTATCCTCTTTGGGGTTGGGCCAATTACCAATACCAAGACTATCCTCTATAGACTAATTACCAAGATCATGGATAAGTTTTCCCTCTTTCGGGCCATTAAAATTTCATATACAAAGACTTTTAGACCAATCATGGCTCCAAATGGAAAGTTTTTCCAACAAATCCTTGAGATACATATTTTACCAATTACTCATAATGAACATGATTAGATAGCCACACCCCAAATATTTTAATGAAAATGCTCCTAAACCTCACTAGTATTGACAACTTAAATATTTATAATATCATAATATTCAAGGATATTCACTTATTCAATGTCCTAGATTCTAGTTTTATGTGGAAGATTTGATTAATAATGGCCACATTGAAATAGAACCAAATATGTCTAAGTCTAAGATTTTTCAAACAAGAGTAATACAAGGCCCATAAAAATAACCAATCCTTGATATATTTTTTAAAAAATTATTCATAATGAGTTAACTTGTGATAAATCACTCTGTGATAATTCCCCTATCTTTGAAGATCCTCACTTTGATAAGTCAGTCTTTGTTGAACACTTTTAGATGAAAATATTTCCAAATAACCCATTGGTAAACCACATGCCATTACTCATCCATTTCCAAACATTAAACAAGACATCTTTATAAATACATATACATCATACATGGGTTATATTTATGAAACAACATTATTTTTAACATCTACACCAAAATAAGAATGGGAATTAGAGTCAAGTTCTATTTTTGAACTAATATCAAATTGAGCATCAAAATTAGAATCATTGTCATTTTCAACATCATATTCAAAGTCATTTGAGTCAGAATCATATTTAAAATAAAAATACATTGTTTTATGTTATAAAATTGGTTACACACTATATGTAAATCAAATTAAACAAATTTTTTATCCTTTTATGGTTGTTGAGGATGTTTTCTTTAGCATCAACACAAGTTCTCATAATAGACTCTACGAGGATTGTGCTACATTTTTTCAATCCATTATGATTCCACTTTCCATTGACACCAATAATCTTAGCCATTATGTTGAAATTTCACCTCCCACAAGCATTGATTGGAACTAAGAGAATTACACATTATTGAATTGCATCCATGGAGACATACCAGTTACAAAAAATTAAAGGGACCAAGACCAAATTCATGTATAAGAATAACAAACTCTTATTGAAACATTCTTATAGATTCTAGGGGATAACAAAAGTCTAAACTCATCATATTTTAGTGAAAAATTATTTAAGGTGATAGAAGATGATCACAGTTTAAAGTCAATGTTCCTTAGTGAAACCTTCTTAGAGGCACTATATGATAATTAAGACAAATTTATTGTTGAAAACCTCTTTTAGGTGCCAATATCTAAGCAAAATATTTATTTATTACTTGATGAAGACATTATTGAAGATAACATCAACAAAAATTATAATATACAACATAATCATATTTTAGCATCTCTTAGGTCTAAATAACAAAAATATAGTATGGTCTTATTGGCAACATGTTTATAAGTATTAGGTCCTACCATAACCAAAATTATGTTGAATTTGAAATTATAAAAATTATGTGTGAATGAAAATATTGATCTTCATTTGTTATCCAACCATTATACATTCCATTATAGACCATAATCCATCTCCCAATCAGACCTTTCATTCAATGCCTATCATTATTTAACATTCTTGGTTGTACTTTCCTTCATTGAGGCTATAAAGACATCTTGTCTAGAGGTTTGGATGAAATAGAATCAATGACCAATGAATATCACAATATCATTATTATAGTTTACATAAGTAATATGTTATTGACAAGGCAAATATTCAAAGTGGGTGTGGGTTAGGCATCAAACAAGCTGACATTATGCATCTCATAATCCTCCATGGAGTTAAAATGCTAAGAATTCAAAAAACATAATAAGTGATTATCTATAAGTATCTTGTCACTTGGGGGAACTGTATTACCATTATAGACCATTACATTCTATCTATTTATACCATTGTATCCCATTGACCATTCTAGTGGTACCCTATGCTAATCAGGGTGTGCATCTCTACATTAGTAGGAATAACAAAATCATGTCTTTTCCTTTACCTTACCTTACCATTATTTAATGCCTTTCCATTTTCCTTGCCTTATATTTCATGCCTTGCCCTTTTCCTTACCTTACCATTGTTTCATACCTTCTCCATTTTCCTATTCCCAACCTATAATTACTCAGTCAAGATTCTATGTTTTAGGGTGAACTATAATGGCTTGAGGTCCATTTGGACTATGTAGGTAGCACTTAGTATTTTTTGAAGTTATCACAACCACCCTTATTCCAATGATCTTTATATTTTATGAGAAGCCTAAGCCAACACTTGTGCCATTTTATGAGCAACCTAATATAATACTCTCACCATTTTGCAAGTTAACCCATTTTATATCTCATACTCTTCCATAGAGTTGAGATGTCAAAAATCGTAAAAATTTGAAAACCTTAAAAATAAAAATCAAAGAGTTTATAAAAAGGCTTAAAAAACTCCAAGAGAGATATTAGCTATAAATTTTTTGCTTGATTTGTCATCCTATTCTCTAGTGGTTTCCCCTATGTTCAAGGTGGTGCATTTTACCACATTTACTAAGTAGGAACCTATTATCCAATTGTGACCATTTCCATTTGTATATTCCATATCTTGATTATGTTCCCTCCTTTTATTGGAGAACTACATCAACTTGTGTTCTACATGAATTATGTAGGTAATGCTTGGATGTATGGGGCATCTTAGGTCAGCTTAGATAGTCTTAATGATTGAGTTTATTGTTTGGTTTCATAGACCATTCATTGTTCTAAGTTTGTCTTAGAAATGGTCTCACCATTTTATGAGCTCATTCTTATTCCATGTCTTAGACATATTGGAAACAATAAATTATCAACCTATTTCATTTATGAACATTTTTCATTTACCTTTCAATGTGGTTTTAGCATAAACCACCCTCTCATAGAGTCATGAGTTCTTATGCTTGATGATTTTGAGCACAAATCCCCTTTGTCTTATTCTATCATCATTTTATGAGCCCATTCCTATTTTCCTCTATAATTAATCTTTATTTTACTTGTCATAAATTTTGTTCTCTTCCCAATTCTTGAAATAACTACATTTGACCTAAAGTCCATGTTAGACTTGGTGTCCATGGGACTATGTAGGCAACATCCACTTCCCTAGGGCATTTGGAGTTAGTTAGAACACCCCTTCCTTATTCTTTGATTACCCATTTCATTTCATGTGCCATCAGATTTATTCCATTTTTTCATATAGCCTAGGGGAAACCTTTTGCCAAATATAACACTTTTCTTACACATACATAGATAGTTTCATTAAGAAGTATTTGTTCATTAATTTTTTATATTATTTTTTATTTATTATATCTACCTTAGAATAGTTTATTTCATCTTCCTTAGAGTAGTGTGTTTATTACATCTACCTTAGAGTAGTTTATTTATTGCATTTACCTTAGATTAGTTTGTTTATTTCATTTGCCTTATAATAGTTTATTTATTTCATTTTACTTAGAATAGTTTATTTTCCTTAGAGTAGTGTGTTTATTTAATTTGAATTAGATTAGTTTGCATATTTCATTTGCCTTATGTTACTTTGTCTATTTATGTCATAGATAGTTTTTCATGTTTTTATTCTGCCCTTTAGTTAGGTGTTTTTTGTTTGTTTCTTACTTATGCCATTTGATTTATGTGTGTTTATGTTTTAGTTATTTACTTAGGTTTTGTTTGTTAGATTTTTTATTTTAATTGGTTGATGACTATAATCTATTCTTGTGCCTCCCTTATTCTTATTTTTTGTAGGTTTATTACATTATGTTTACACTTAAGTCTTGATTATCTATATCTTGTAATTGAATTTATGAGCATTTTTAATCATTCCTACACTTAATTTATTGCATCATATTTAAAATTGAGATTTGATTGATCATATCTTATGACTAAGTTGTTTATACTTGAATTTAAATTAATTTTTTTCCATTTATAGGACACACATTTCTATTATGGTTTGTTTATAACTATGTTGCATAATGTCACATAATAAAACAAAATCAAGCTAAAAGATTTACTAATCAATAAGTGTTAGTATTATTTCCCCTTATTCACAAAAGGTATATTCAAATAAGACCAAACCCATAATAACCAAATCATAATGATTATACTACATGTTAGTTAGTACATACATATCCATGCTATCAAGTATCCTAGAATCATATCATTCCCCTATGCCAACTCATCATTAATCCATGTTCTAGATTCATTACATGAGCTCCCTTTGCCAATTTTCCATAACATGAATTTTTTAAAAACTGATTTATGATCTAAACCACCCTAATATGGAAAAATAGATTGTATCATGCTCTAATTTTCCCTATTGGGAAAATCATTATTCCAATGATTAAAACTACCTTATTGGGTCCAATCATTATTTAGACCATTATTAAAATTAGATCATGTCATTTACCTCTTTTCAAGGGACCATTAGATGGCATTATTTTCCACCCTCTACCTTAATGAGGAATCTAAGGCTCATCAATCTCCCTCTGGGGCACCATCTTGTGACTATTGGATTACAACAACCTATGATTGTCAATACGTCATTTTTTCAAAACATTAAATGTTTAGCTTAATAACATTTTCATTACTTGAGAAGACATTATTTTGTCTATGTCTTGAAATAACCTCTCAAAGAGGGGAAAATTTAGACACTCTTTTTTTCCACTTCCATGTCTAAATAGACATCAAACTAATTTCTATAGAAAAAATGCATATTAAGCCTAGTGATTTCTCAATGGTGTTTCTATCTTCATAGATTTTATCCATTAATTTATGTGTTTTTTGAATGCATACTAATGTTAAATTACTGATAGTTTTCTTTCTCACATATCATAAATGTAAATGTTATAATGTGCCTTGTTATTCTAATTCATTTATGAACTCTTTTCATTTCATTAGGAACACTCGATAGTCTATGCACTTGATGTTATAGAATAAATTTGAAGGTCATGTGTGTAATTTAATATAGACCCATTTTATTTGTTTATATTTATTGAAGATTTTACAGATCAAGAATTATCATGACCTCCTCAAACTCCTTCCCTGTGTGATGATAAGTTTGAGATTCTGATGAAATTTGGTGCACAAAGGTATAACTATGGTTCAAAACACACTCATTTCTAAAGCATGGGTGTCTTTTATGAACTATAACTCTCTTTTCTTCCTTAACTTAACCTATATTTTATATTTATTTTGAAATCCAAGTACACTTTCCAATCCTTTAAAAAATTGGTGAAGTGAAACCCATTAACACTCTAGAATTGAGATTAGATTGTGAACTGATACCTCTTCTATAAATCTAAGTATTGGAACCCTAGTGGTAGTGTTGCATCTCTTATAGATATATTTAGAGCATGATACCAATATTTTTAGATCATGCCTTAGATTTATCCCACATTAATACTTAAATAGGAAGATAAAATTCCCTTATTGGCACCCACATCTCTTTTTGGCACCTAATCTCATAGGTGCTCCCTAAGATCAGATTTTGGGAATGACAATAACTACCATAAGTATGGATTTTTTTATTGAAGTTTTAATCAACTATTATACCCTTGAAAAAATTGTATCCTATCACCTGTAGCACTAGATATAGATCTAGATGTGGATATTGATTATCTCACCCTTACAATTTCACATAAAATCTTTATTCGATAGAGATAGACCAAGACCCATAGTTACCCCAACCAATTCAACCTCTTAAGTTACCCCAAATAAACCAATACTAATGACTATTCCAATTGTTTAGTTAGTTTGGTCTACCATTAATGTCATTATATTCATTCATTACCTTTTGATAATCCAAAAAGGTACCTCCCATGATTCACACCTAGTTTGGGATAGATGGTCAAGGAATATGTGACTTCATTTAAGACCACCCTTATACTCTTGAATGTAGAGTATGAAGATATCACATATAGGTTATTCCCATTCAATTTTATGGATGAAACATATTATTGGTTTTTTAACCTCCATGAAGTCTCTATTACTGGTTGGGAATAGTTTAGCAACATGTTTTTGGCTTAATTTGGGTAGGTCATTGACCCCAATGTCCATTATCAATAGTTTTCCTATATTAAGAGGGAACCAAATAAGCCTATTATAAATTTAAATTCTAGGTTCCAAAATATGTATAGTGAGGTCACTATGCTTTATAAGTTTTATGATCAAATAGTAATTGAAATTTATAAGAAATATTTATAAGCTTAGACCACCATATTTGTGAGGAGAGATCCTTTGATACTAGATCTACCATTGGATTATATTTAATATATTAAGGTAGATATGTAACTTAACCCAAAGGGAAATTTTTGGCACCCATAACAAATTACTTGCCAGATATATCTAACTTAAACCTTGTTCCCATTACAAACTAAATTGTCTCAATGCTCCGACCCATGCTGGTGAAAAATCAGCTCCCACTCAAACATGCTATACCCAACCAACACCTAGGTTTTATTAACCCACTAAGTAATGAAGTAAAACATAAACATAATAGTAAAATTTTTCTTCATAATATGAAAAAATTACAAAACATACCCTAAAATTCCACTAAGAACAAGTTGGATTCCATCTAGTGTATGGTGCAAAGGCTAAGCAATGAATTTTTGGGTCTTGAGAAAAAAATGGGGGATGCTATTTTTGAAAGATATAATATTAAATTTACCTAAAAAATACATAATATATCCTATAATAACCCTACCAACAAACCAAAACCATTTCCCAATAAGCTACCTAAGATCAATATTTATGAGATATCCCTTCCAATTTGATATCAAGTACACAACATAGTCCAACATGAAGAGATTAACTGCATGGAATTTTGTAGTGATTTAAAAATATTTTATAAAAAAATAGAATAATATGAGGTGGTCCCAAACCACATGGAGGCCCCTAGTGATACCATTCCCCTAAGCACAACTATGATGTTATAAAATATGGAGTTACCTAGTCAAGAGAATAATGAGTTAGAGGAGGCCACTAGTGAGGCCCATGCCTTACATCATTTCCAAAGGAATAAATATGCCCTTAGGAACTAGATGAAATGATAAGATCTCATTTACTCTACACTTCCAAATAATATTGTAACCCTTCTTGATCCCAAAGTAAGGAATGATCCACCACCTCTAAATCCTAATGAGCATAAGGTCCTTATGGATGCCATGTCGGTCTTAGCCAAAACATGCTATAATATAATGGAATATATGGATAATATTAAGGCTAATATCACACTTCATGAGATTTCTTAGATCACTAAATAGTGAGATATTCTATTAAAATCCCTCATAAAAATTTGACCTAGCTAAAGCAAAAGGCTACCCACACTAATGTGGTTATCCATAAAAACAAAACAAAAGTTCCCCATTTTGTTTTCATGGTTTAATTATTTAGTAATAACCTACATAATTATTTGTTCAACTCAAGAGCCTCAAATAATGTTATGCTCATATGAATTTGGGAGAAGGTAGGGTGGCTCCTTATTAATTTAGATAAGGTGGTAGCCTATTTAGAGAAATATAATGTTAAAGTGGCTAGTGATATGTTAAATGTTCACATTTAGTTTGAATCTGAGCCTAGGATTGAATAGTTCATAGATATCCAAGTTTTGTAAATCTATGAATCCTATGGGATGCTCTTCAGTAGGGACTGGTATAAAATTTTTAATAGATACATGGCCACTAATTTTTCACATATTTTGCTACCTTAGAGAGGTTTATCCAATCGAATCTGAGTAGACAGAGAACCTAAGATGAAACACATGATAAAATAGTATAATGTAGTGAATCAAAAAGTAAAATTAGTATCCATTGACATAAGAGTATATTCTATATATATATATATATCCTACTAAAGAAAAAATTGAATACAAACCTTAGTCACCAGGTTTATGGTCCCTTTAATTTGATGGGTCCCATTTTAATCAAGGTTATAGTTTAGGAATCCTTACAATTTTCTCATAGGGAATAACACTTAGCTACTTATAGGATATTATTCCCTTATGATAAAAACCTAGTAGAATATGAAGCCTTGATTCTTGTACTATAATTTGCATTAAAACACAAATCAAGGAACTAAAGGTGTTTCAGGATTTTGAGCTTGTTGTAAACCAAGTCAAAATCAAATTAAAATGCAAAATATCCTACCTTATTATGTACAAGTACAAGGCATGGTATTTAATAGAATTTTTTACTACCTTTAATGTCATTCCCATTCCCAAAGAGGAAAACTAGGTTACTAAATCACTAGAAGCATTAGATATAAATCTATCCCACTAGATGACTTAGGTTTGTAGGAGTTTTTTTGAACTAATCCCATGTCCCTCTATCTTATACAAAGTTATAAACTTTTATCTCTTTCATTATGACCATCACATTTTATAATTCCTTAATAATGGTGGAGTATTTGAATCCTAATTCATAGATGAGGATAAAAGGGATGATCTAAGATATGATGATATGATTAGGATAATGTCATGAACCTTAGAGAGAATAGAGTCTTTAAGAGAATGATCTCCCTTTAGTGGATGTTTGACTTGGACAAACCTATGCCCCCACCTAAAAATCCAAGATGTATGGGCCATAAGTCTAAGATAATTAACCTCATATATTTTTATCAACCCCAAACCATCAATGTCACCCTAGATTGCACACTAGGCAAGATTGAGAAACTCACCAGGTTGCTATCAAAATACAAGGATTTTATGACATGGTCTTATGGAAATCTCAAAGTATTTGACCCAAGTATAATAAATCATACCATACCCCTCAATATAAAATAAAATCATTTCATTAAAAGGTAGAGGCTTGTGAACTTGATCTTAGAACCCATCATACATAAGGAAGTTTACAAGTTCTTTTTAGTTGATATTATCTTATTTACATACCATTCTACCTAGGTAGCTAACTTAATGCCCATAAAAAATAAGAGTGGGGAGATCTGATTATGTGTATATATATGAAACCTAAATAGGGCCTCTAATAAATATAACTATTTACTATCCTCCTTCTATGAAGTAATCTAGATGGTGAGCAGGTCCAAGATGATGTCTTTCCTAGATAGATTCTTGGGAAAATAATAGGTTCTAATAAACCTAGAAGATATAACTAGGACCACATTCATAATGAAGTGGGGGAATTTTAATTTTAAAAGGATTTTGTTTATCTTAATCAATGAAATAAAAAACTTTTAGAGATATATGGATTTTTCCTTTGATGGTTTAATAGGAAAGTCTATTATTATTTACATGGATGACTTAATTTTTTTGTCAAAATGGAGGTTTGATCACATTCACCACTTGAAAATGATATTCAAGAGGTGTAGGAGACATGGTATATCCATAAACACAAATAATTATGTTAGGTGTTACCAATGGTAAGATTCTCAGTCACATCATCAAAAAGTAAGGTATCTCTATTGAACCTAAATGTGCTAATGTTATTTCTAGATTACCTCCCCCCAATGATAAGAAATAACTAAAATATTTCTTTGGAAAAATTAACTTTATATGCAAGTTTATTTTAGGTTTTGATAAGATTTATAAGCCTTTAAAAGCAATGTTAAAATAGGAGGTGAAATTAGAATATAACTTCAAATAAATGAAAGACATATAGGACATTAAATATACCATCATGTATGCACTAATTCTAACAATCCTGGACCAAACAAACTATTTATACCTATACTCTTTCACTTTTGAGCACACCATACCTGCATTGCTTACCCATAAGTTAAATGGAGAATAATATCCAATCACTTTCATGAGTACCAACTTGAAATATGTTGAGCTTAAATAAAGTACTCTAGAAAAAAACTCCTACACCTTGGTCAAAGTCATGAATAAATTTAAACACTATATTATCATTAATAAATTACACATTATTGTCCCAAACCTAGGTGTAAATCTCATGCTAGTGAAAAATGAATTAGGAAAATACAAATGCCATTAGATGTCTAAATTTCAAGAATATAATCTCAAGATTAAAACTGTTAAGTTGGTTATATCTGAGAGTCTCACTCAGTCAATCACTAAGATTCACCCCAAGATTATTGTGCACTAGGTGGACTAATTAGAAATACCACATCAAGACTGGTATGCTTCAGTCATCCATTACCTTATCTATGGGATTTCGCATCCTAGGTTGACCCAAACATAGAAAATGGCCCTTAGTCTAAAAATGGTACACTACTTGCTGAAGGGGTTATGTATAGGAAGAAATTTGAAGGAAACTAGCTAATATGCCTATTAGAAGAAGAGTATAAGGAATTCATGACTAGTTTTCATGAGAGGCTAGGTTATAGTCACCCTTTTAGAAATGCAACTACACGTAAAATACTATGAGTGGGTTATTATTATCCCACCATATTCAAGGATGTTCATGCTCATGTGTGCTCATGCCACTAATTTCAAGCCTCTATTAAATAAGAGTTTCACATTACGATGCATTTACAACATGTTACTAAAGGAAGACCATTTTCCTAATGGGGACTTGAATTTGTAGGGGTTATCAGTCCAAACCCTTAGACAACCATAAGTTCATGCTCACAACCATTAACTATTTCATAAGGTGGTAAAGTGGTGGCCATAAAGAGTAGCACCACAAAGGAGGTGATAAATTTTCTATAGGAAACCATAACCACCCAATTTGGAAAACCAATGTCATTGGTCTATGAAAATTAACCTATACTTCAATCTATATATTTCACTAAGTGAGAATATGAGCACAAGACATTTTGATATTCTCTTTCAACTACTACCTATAAGGGAATGGGTTGGTAGAGTTGACCAAAAAAATTGATCAATTTGATCAATAATTATGTAGAAAATAAACCCTAGGAGTGGTACACACTATTGAGCTATTCCCTTTGGGCTGATCACACCTGGTACTGTAGTCATATAAAATGTAAAAATTGGTAGTTTGAGTGTGGCTTGTGATACCCAATCCATAGCTCCTTTTCACATGCTCTTATGACCCTTATAAACACCTTTTCACTCATTACCAATCATTTGTATCCTTCTAAATGGTCATTCCACCTTAACCATGTTATATTTCTTAGGCTAATCATATCCCCCCAAGTCTTAAACCTATAGGATAAGAGTGCCATACCTAGACTATAACACTAGACCCTAAGGTATCCTATTTTTGGTCATCTTGTATTATCACATTTAGATCCCAAATAGTCATTTCCATTTGATTCTTATCCTTCATTACGTGGGCCTAAAGCAAATACATCTAATCCATAACCAATAGTTCCCTATAAAATCCCATTCAAATTTCATTTAGAAGGGGGGTGACAAATCTTATAGAGTAAGAAAGAATACAAACAAACCACTAAGGAAAACTTTCTTATTCCCTAGATACAATCACCCAGCACAGCTATAAATACATTTAAACTCTCACACCAATCCCTATCCACATAAAGCACTCTCAATTTGGAATTTTTTCATCCACATTACACTATTTTAAAAAACACATCAGGTGGGAGAACTACATATGGTTTGATCACTCTTCAGAGTATTGGTATGTATGTAGCATGACCACACAAGGGGTGTGGATCACACATTTAGTGCATCTCACACACACTAACCCCCCATTTTAAAATGACTCAAGTCCCATTTATCAAGCATAATGGAAAATTAGGGTTTAAATATTAAAATGTCTCTAAGATGAGATTTGTCAACATTCAGCACTTGAAATTTCATAAGCAGGCTCACATAAGAACAACACAAAGAACCCAAAAAAACCAAGTCTTTGTGAGTAGTTTAGACAAAAAAAACATAAGAGGACAACAACACCAGACCCTAGGGTGTCCCATTTTTAGTGGTCCTATCTATTCACTAAACTAAAGCTATATTTAAATTTACAACACTATCCCAATCCTACACAGCTAGTTGTAGACCCTACAACAACCATTTTAGCCTATTTTAAGCTAAGTTATATTTATCCTAATTTATTACTATTTTAGAAAGGTAAAAAATAGATAAATTATAAAAATCAAGTCTATAATTATTATAATATTATTTACTGATTTATTAATTTAGACCCTTAACTAAAATAGGAATAGAACTCCATTATTCCCAAAATAGTTAAATCATTTGGTGAACTTGAGTTACTTCATTTATGTACAAAAACCTTAAAAACCCTAGGGTAAATTCATTTTTGATTTTTATAGTATTTTTCTAATTTTTTTTCCATATTTTTAAATAAAAATTTCACATTTAATTTTTAAAATTCACCATAGTAATTTTAAAACTATTTTATTTCAAATTCTAGTTACCTATATTAGGTCTTGATATTTTTTCCAATATTTTTATGATTTTTTCTTGCATATTTTAATCAAAATTTATATTTAATTTTTAAAATTTACTATTTTAATTTTGAAAATAATTTTCTTTCAAACCCTAGTTGCATATACTAGGTCTCATGGTTTTGAGGTATCACCTTACATTTTTGTGAGCTTCATATCTTTTTTATGCATATTCTAGATCCATTTTTTAGATTATATTTGTTTAATATTTTCTTTCATTATTATATTTGTTTTCTTTATGCCACCTAAGCTCCTTACATCTCTTCCTTTGAGATGAAGTACAAGAATTAGTGGAAACCCTCTTGAATTCACCCATATTCCTTCAAACTGATCATATACCATGGATAAACAATCAACTCATCTTCTTGCTATAAAACTTACACATTCAAATTACACTAATTTCTATGAGGATAATTTTGACAATGAATAGTATGAGAATAATAATTATGATACACACATCCATGTTCAAGACCCATGACATCAGGTTCTTGATCACCTATTATTGATAATTATGTTTTCATCAACAAAGACTTGATTCTACAAAGTTTTAGAGAAAGACTTAGGGAACAAACCCAAGACCATACTCTTATCTTACAATCTATCATGGAAATTAAAAAGGATATACAAGTTAAGTCTTTCATTCCTTCAAATGAACCAGTTGTAAATGACACTACAAGGGAAACTACATCTCAACAATCCCCTATAATAGCCTAACCTTCCTATGAGGCACCACTAGTTACAACTAGTACATCTTTATCTCCTAATCAGGTTACCCTTATGTAATATATAAAATATCTTCAATCCAAGGTTCTACATATTGGGCAAGGTGCCTCTAGAGCAACATAGGCCTTGGATTCCTTTGCTCTGCTTCATACACCATTGGCATGCCATATTGATTCTACACCCTTGCCACTAGGTTTTGTTCAATTCAAGCTCACTTTTTATGATGGAAATGGTGATCTAAAGAAACACTTTAGATATTTTCATGAAACATGCTTGGAGTATGTGCCATATGATTGGTTACTAACCAAGCTATTTATATAGAGTCTAAAATATTATTCTCTACAATGGTTTTATAGTTTATCGAATCAATCAGTCAATGCATTCAATCCTTTAGTTAACATGTTATTAACTAATTTTAGCATTAACATAGGTGAAAAAGTTTCTTATGCCCAAGTTACACAATAGAAACATAGGTCAAATGAGCATATTATAGATTATGTTCTTTGATATAAGACTATCTTGGCTAAAATGACTATCCCTATGGCTGATCAAGAATTATAGGCAAACTCAAGTAATAATGTCCAAAAGGTTCTCTTCCTTCACTGAGTTATGTCATACACTAAAGTAAATAGAAGTCAAAGTAATTTCAATGGGCAAACTCAAGTACACAAGCATATCAAAAATAATAAACAAGAGTAATAATAAAGTCCCATATAAAGTAAAGGTCAATGATAGAAAAAGTCAAAATCAACCTACATTTAATGCAGAATCAGAGCCCCATCAATGAGTGTTTTTATGAGCACCTCCTCAATGAGCCTTTGCCAATCTACTATTATCTCCAACTAGAGTCTTATAGTAGCTATTGGAATGTAATATCATATCTCTCCCACCTATTCAAGAAATTGACACAATAAAGCCTCTTCCACTGGGATATGATTAGAATGCATTTTATGATTTTCATAAGGCACCAAGCCACAAAAAAAATAGATGCATCAGTTTGAAACACAATATATAGGACTTGATATATGGCAACCTTATTGACATTGGTACTCTAGTTGAGCCTCCTTAAGAAAAGCAAACACATGATAAGGATCAAAAAAGTTTCTCAGATATTTTCCCACAACATTATAAATAGGAGATAGGGGATACATTAGATGTTCATCATGCATATCATGCACACCCTCCACTAGCTACATATCAGGCACCTTTAGTTGAGTCACATTCTTTGAGCAACATAATTGGTGTTTATAATTATATATTTCTAGTTATACCTTTTATCTCCTTCTCAAATTAGGAGATAGTTGATGATGATTTAGATTACCATGTACTCTTTATCAGAGCCTAAATTAATCATCACCCATTCATAGTGTTCTCATAGACAATGGATCTAGTGTGAACATGTGTATTATGAAATTATTATAGAGTTTGGAATATTTAGAGTAGGATATTACCCCGATGGACATAGTTATCAATGGATTCAGTGGACACATACAAAGTTCATTGGGTGATATTGTGATCCCTCTATAGGTTGGTGCAACATATGTGGCCACACCATTTACTATTGTTCTTAGTGCAAGAGTCTTCAATATGTTACTTGGTCAATTATGCATTCAAAAACTTTGAGAAGTACCTTCTATAGTTCATAGATGCATGAATTTAATTAACACTAATTAGGTTGTTATATTTTGTGGAGTTCCATATAATTTAATACTCTCCACTTTAGATCCATGTATTACTCTATAGTCACCAATTTTAGCTTCTCCACTAGTTATAGTTCTTCCTCTAGTTTAAATTCAGACATAATCAAGGACTTTTTCACTAGCATAGAGAGTTCATACAGTTCTATAGAGGCCTCTTTTATAGAAACCCTAATTATAGTAATGTATAAAATTTCTATATATAATATTCACACCTAGGGTAGTATCATTTAGGTCTCATGCCTCTACATATAGAACAAACTTTTAGAAAGATTATTCTACTACTAGATGAGTCCCTAAGATCCCTAAAGCTACATCTACTTATCAAAGTTACAGGGGGACCCCATAGTCATTTTACACTATACATATTTCATAACATTTATAGTATACACAACTTTAATAGTCACAATCTCATCCATTCCATCATTCTTTATGATCACACACGATCCCTCTCCTTGATACAGAATACCATGATAAGGAGTCTCTCATGAGATTCATTAGTTAGTGTCAGTTTTTCTTAGTCTCTATTGTACATATCTTCTCTTTGAATTACTTGTACATAGTCTCTTTATGATTGAATATACATAGCTTATTTTAAAAATATCAAAAACATTCAAATAAGTCAAAATACAAAAACATTAAAATATGTCAAAATACAAAAACATTCAAATATATCAAAAATACAAAAAAACATTCAAATAAATCAAAAACACCAAAAACATTTCAATTATATACATTATCCATGATTTATATTTCTACTACCATGCTAGATTTACATTTTGTTATTCCATGCTATTGTATGTCGATTAATATACATTACCATGCTTCACTTGATCTTCTTTGAGTGTGTGCAGTGACATCCAAATCCTTGATTACTTCACTCTACCCATTAAGGGGGCATCCTACTTCTACATTCAAGACACACATCAATATATCTACCCCCTAGGGGCATATTCCATATGACTACACTATCCAAGTTATGTCATTCCTACACCACACACTCTAGTTATCTTGATGATGTACATTACTTACTATCTTACATATATTATTCCATCCACATTCACTAGTATATAAAACTTGTGTATTTCTTATCATGTACCTAGTCTTGTACGCCATGTCTTGAAAATTTTCACTTCTTTCTTTGATTAGTTACATGTGATTGTATTTCTTGTATTTACATGATTTCCTACCTTAATTTGTGTAGCTAGATGTGATTGCATTTATCAATTAATATTTTATCTCTTGTGTGTGCCTTAGAACATTTTCCAATGTCCTTTTCTTATACTTTTCTATGTGCTTATGGCCCTCATACTAACCTTTCTTATTTTCAATTATATGTGTATGTGACATTTAAACATGCCTTATATGCTTGCTTTCCCAATTTGAGTGACATGTGCCAAAGTCCCTTGTTTTCTTGCTCCCTTGGCCACTCTTTTATGATTCTTACTTCTTAACTTGTGTGCTTATTGTTTTTTTCCTTCTTACTATTTACAATGCCATGATCCACATCATGCATTATCTTGCTTTATTGGATGACATGATGGATATAATGATTCAAACCTCCTTAAAAACTAACAACTAACATTTCTAGTTTTAATTTGATATATTGCACATGATATTACATTGTTACATCTATTTAGGCATACCCCTATTGATCTAATAATATCCAATACAAACTATTATATATCTTGAGACATCTTTTTGATTATCATTGCTATATCATGTATCTCATACCATAACATACTTTTAAGACTCTTTCTTCTAAGGATATTCATTGTAGGTTCTTCATTCCTACCCTCAAAAGAGGGGGAAATAAATAGGGGTTTTGTCACAGAGGTCAAAGCCTCTACTAGTCAAACAAATTAGTTATTGGAACACTCAGAATAATAATCAGAACCCAAACTAGGTAGAACAGACTAAGAAAATAGTGACAAACATAGAATAGTGATAAAAAAATAGTAAAGGACAAGAGCACCAAACTTGGACTATATCATTGAACACCAAGGTGTCTTATTTTTTGTGCTCCCATCTAAACAACAAAAAACCTATATTTTATAGAAAGAGACAAAAAGGTAAGTTTAGTTAGAGTTTTATCATCTACAATTCAATTTAGAATTAGTATTTTGAGTACAATTTTTCTCAAAGCATCCAAGTATAGGTGGCATCATGTATGGCATGATGGATCTTGCTTCTAGTTTTAGATTAGGCAGTTAGTATAACTTTTAGATAATAATCCATGTTACAAACACCAATGATTGTGGGCAATGTGCATGAAATATTGGATTTCTTTTTCTTTCCAAGTTTAATATGTTACCCAAGTATTCTTAGTAGTTGCATGCCTTATTTCATATACAAGTGGTTGGCATCATTCCTGAGTGGCTTCCACATAATCCTAGTTCCCAATTTTGGAGTGGCTTTCATACAAGCCTAATCTCCACCTTTTAGAGTGGCAAATATTGGCCTAGTTCTTAGAACACATTCGACTATCCATGCCACATTATCATACTACAGATCATTCATGGGCTTTAGGAGCCATCTCATATGACACACATTTATATTAGTATCAGTTCATAGGTTCACTTAGTAGGTAATTCTGGAGTCAAAGGACTAGCTAGCCTTTGTATTCTTGAGCCACCTACTCAGAAGGATTGGACACATAGTCTAAACATTAATTAACACATGAATGATCACACAACTTTACTTAGTGGGAAAAAATGGAGATAAAAGGATAACCTTTACATTCTTGATACACTCTTGAGAAATTGAGCACTTAGCACCATTCACGATATTACTCTTGGTAACACACATACCTAGCATCACTTAGTATCATGCAACATCACAATAGGTTTTGTATTGGTTCACATACCTAGTCAGGTGTATTCATTCATTTCTCTTCTTTTTTCTTTTACCCAAGTTTTGTACATCCTTATTTTAAACATAGTGTGTCTATTAAGAAATGATCTACTCTTTTTTTCTATTTTAGATTTGTACTTTATGATGTGCTCTCTATATGAACACTCAACATCACATAGCTTTATGGACTTCACCCTTGTAAGTAAGTTTAGGTAAACTTATTACTTCTCCTTTATCCTAGTATTTTGATTTTTTGTATCACTAGAATAAATGGGGGAAAATTATAGTCATATAAAATGTCAAAATTGGTAGTTTGAGTGTGGTTTGTGACACCCATTCTATAGCTCCCTTTTTCATGCTCTTGTGACCCTTATAAACACCTTTTATCTCATTTCTAGTCATCCTTAGCCTTATAAATGGTCATTCCACCTTAGCCAGGTTATATTTCATAGGCTAATCCTATCCCACCAAATCCTAAACGTATAGACTAAGAGCACCATACCTAGACTATAGCATCAGACCCTAGGGTGTCTTATTTTTGAAGCTCCATTCTAATCACATTTTGAGCCCAAATAGTCATTTCCATTTGATTCTTATCCTTCATTATGTTAACCTAACATGAATAAATATAACCCATAACCAAAAGTTCCCTATATAATCCCATTCAAAGTTCATTTAGAAGGGGAGTGAAAAATCTTATAAATCAATCAAGAATACAAACAAACCACTAAGGCAAAATTTCATATTTTTTACATACAGTCACCCAACATAGCTACAAACACATTCAATCTTTCACACTAGTCCCTAGCCACCTTAAGAACTCTTAATTTATAATTTTTGCATCCACATTAAACTATTACACAAAGCACATCAAGTGGGAGAACTATATATGGCTTGATCCCTCTTTGAAGTATTGGTATGTAGTAAATGTGCCCACATAAGGGGTGTGGCTCACATGTTTAGTACATCTTACACACACTAACCCACTAATTTTAAAATGACTCAAATCCCATTTATCAGGCATGATGGAAGGTTAGGGTTTGAATATTAAAATATCTCTATAGTGAGCTCTATTGACATTCAATATTTGAAATTTCATAGGTGAGCTCACACGAGAATAGAAAAAAGAACCCAAAAAAATTAGGTCTTTGTGAATAGTTTGGACAATAGTGGCAGTAGAGGATAACACTAGACCTTAGGGTGTCCTATTTTTGGTAGTCCTATCCTTTCACTAAATGAAAGCTAGATTTAGATTTGTAACACTGTCCCAATCTTGCATAGCCAATTTCACACCCTAAAATATTTATTTTATCCTATTTTAAGCTAAGTTATATTTTTATTAATTTATTACTTTGTTTAGAAAGGTAAAAATGATAGATAAATTATACAAATTAGGACTATAATTATTTTAATATTATTTACAAATTTAATAATCAAAACCCTCAATAAAATAAGAATAAAACTCCATTATTCCCAAAATAGTTAAATGAAGAACAAACAAGCTCTTAAAATATTTCACTTCTTGTTGGTATATGGACTACAACCTATATTTCCAATTACCCTCAGATTACCTAATTAAAAGTTTATGAAATACTACATAGAGATTACTTATAATGTATATTAGAGGTTGGTGGAAATTTTCCAACTAGAATATGGCAAGGAATAATCCCTATAAAAATTTAGTGAGCACTAGGGTACTATTAAAAGATGGTTCGATAGAGAGATAAGGTCAAATCTTTTAGAATCTTTGATCTAGTCATAGTGTCGAACAAAATTCATGAGAAGAAGGGGCATCAATCTCATTTTAATATACTTTGGATTGACCCATACCATATCTATGAACTATTGGGAAAAAATATTTGTCATTTCAAGTACTTATAAGGAGATTATCTCTCATTCCTTGTAAATAGACAGTTCTTGAAGCACTACTTATTAGTTTACCTTATAATTTAATATCTAAGTATCCTTTTGGGAAAGTGACTGGTGATGTATATATTATTTTATTTTATTTTTAGTTACTTCCACTATGTGTTTTATTTTATTTTATTTCTTTCAGTCATGTTACTTTATTCCATGTTCCTTTGGTTTGTGTCTTGTGTGTCATATGCTTGACCCCTGTTCCACCCATAATAATTTAGAGTAAGTTAATAAGCCAAGATTAATTTATTTTATGTCCTTAGATAACCAAGTTTTAACTACTTCAAAGGTGACATTCCAAATGAATCTTATTCCTAAAGTTTGAGAATAGAAGGTGGATCCCTAATATTGAATAGAGCGATCAACAAAGCATCCCTTTTTGAGATATTATAGGAAATAAGATTTAGAGCTTAAAAACTAAGAAAGTGAACTAAGAAAATATTTTATTTTATAAAAGTATTCACAATACTTCAATAATAAAAAATTAATAAGGTAGTGAACCATAGAGCAAGAAAGCATTATCTAGATGCTAAAATCTCAACAAACTAATCCATCACCTTAGATATATTGGTCTCCAACCCTCATGGATCAAATATAAAAACATTAGAGAAAAGGAAGTCTAAATTTCAAGTAAAATTTTGAGTTTCTTCCTAAGAAAGGGTGATTTATACACCTCCATTGTCGGCTTTTTGACATGGCTAAAAATGGAGAAAGGCCCATAGTAAAACCAAATGTAATTTTATTAGGGTTATAGACACCCAATTGGTAGTGAAAAAATGTTTGATCCCCATTCCTTAATGATATAAGAATATATGAATTTCATTCATGTTCAAGAGACTTTAAACATCCCAAATGTACCTGGGCTAACTTAGCAATTTCATGAAAAGTGAAAGTAACATTGCACTATTGCAAAAAGTGGCCCTTAAAAGAACTATAGCCTAGTATGCCATTTATTGAAATAGACTTGAGTGTTTATATCTTGTTACATTTAAAAATAAGGATCCCCACCTATTTATATCTAGGTTCAATAATGGAGGCTTATAATTTGAGTTATAAATGTTAGGTCAACATTTTCCCCATAAATTTTCCATTTGTTGTGGTCAAAATGACCCCATTTTTCTAAATAAAAGGGGGGGAACCCTCTAACAATTATCAACTCTGAAGTCTCCTAGAGATCCAATATTATCACCCTCATCCTATAATTGTGTGAATCCTTAAACCCATATTTCACCTCAATCTGATGAGTGTTTCATGACATTTGTTACAAGTGAATGATAGACATTGAGATCCTTTAGTTTCCTATGTTACTAATAGTGTATCCATTTTATGTCATAAAATGAAAAAATCCTCATATTTATAATATTATTCACTAATTATATTTTTTCACAAATTTACTAATATATAGGATTTCCCAAGATGATGTCATCCTAAAGTCTTACTTGGCATTTCATGAAGCTTCTCTAGTAGGTAGGTAAGCTTTCAAATTATTATGTGGTCCTCCATTTAACTTAGTCACTTTTATTAAATATTTCAAGAGAGCTTGAAAAATGAGAAATAACCATGTGGAACTTATAACTGGGGGTGTCAGAATTGTTAGATCCCTAAGAGAGTGTGAATGAAAAAACACCACATGAAACCTATCAAACTTGCCATTTTCTTGGGGGTGTCATATTTTTTAGAGCCTTGGGAGATATTGGTGAATGAGTAATCACCATGTGGAACCTATCAAAATTATTAGACTCTTAATAGTGTTAGAATTACCAAAACCTTAGGAGAGCCCAATAAAAGAGAAAGTATGCTCTAGAATCTATTGTTAGAATTATCAAATCCCTAGGAGATCTTAATGAATGAGAAATCAACATGTGGAACCTATCGATCTTTCTAGTATCCTAAGGGTGTTATAATTATTAGAGAGCTAGGAGATCTAAGTGAATGAAAAAGTGCCATGTGGAATATGTCAAAATTACTATTCTCCTAATATGTTAGAACTTTTAGAGCCTCACGAGATCCTAGTGAATAATAAATTTCCTTGTGGAAACCTATTAGACTTTTCAACCTCTTATGGGTTTTATAATTGTCAAATCCCTATGATATCTCAACCAACCAAATGATACCACATGTCACTTCCATATAAGATAATAGAAAAGGTCTAGGAGCATCTTTATTGAGATGAAAATGAAGTATAATCAAAACCAAGAACCAATCATAGAATGACATGTGTCCTCAACAAGCATAAGTAGTTGAATCTAGTACACAAAGAGATAAAAGGATGATAGATTGGTTGCACTTACTTGACATAACACATCGATAAATTACCTAATTAGTAGATAGCATATGGCCTGACTCAAGGGTAATAAAGGTTCCATAGAGGGATAAATTAGGTGTGTGCCTTCTATGCCCCTTGTATTAACTAATGTAGGTAACTAGGATTTGATTAGACAAATACTAAACATCCAATCACCATCTCAAAATCTAAACTAAGATACCATTTTTAAATTCCCCAAGTTAATTCTAGATAAAATAATGACCAAGTGGATTGTGATACCAACTAAAATTTAAATGTGTGTAAGATGAGCCACCAAAATCCATTAATGCAAGAGATCTCTACATAGCCTTATAAGTCCTTAGAATAATTAGGTTTGTCATTACCACTCCTAATTCCTAAGAATTATTATTCACATTGCCCACTTAAGTTTTCACTACTCCTCTTGTCCCAAAATTATGTGTTATGTAATGCCACAACTCTTAGGGATGGATGCATCATATTCTAACCCCAAGCTAGATCCTGAACTTTGAGACACCACTTTATTACCAAATCTAGCATAGTTTGAGCACTGCAACAAGGTATTTAAGGAAATTGAAGACATTCAAGTGCCCACCTTTGATGATGATGAAAATAAATCTAATTTCCCTAATGAACTCTTAGTGATAGGGAGATCAATATTGTATAAGGGTATAACCATGCCCAAAGTGTTTTATTAAGTGGACCTCATAGAAAATATATTATAGACTTTAGTGTGCACTCAATGAGGAGTTAAGGACTTGGTATATTCATCCAAATCTATGAATATAATCACATATATCCTAGGGGATAATATAAATAATTAATAGAACCTCCCATACTACACTATCACCTATAATGAGAGAATAGTAGACACATGGGGTAATAAACATGAGATATATGAAGTTCTCAAGGATTGGGTCATTGACCAAGATTGGTGGACCAAAAAATTAGACATCAAAACTTACCACATCCACCTATGTTAATAATGGTTTCATAATGGGATGGTCCTCCTAAACCATTTATTTATAGCTAGTGACACCATACATGTAAACATATTATGGGTACCGCTACTGAGTATAATCCTCAATGGAGTGATATTGTATACCTGGGAAATGTGATCAACTTAAACCTCATAAAGATCATATTGAATTCTTAGGATAAAGTTAATTTCTACATGTTGTCCTAAATTTTTGACATGATCCATGAAACCCTCTCATTAAAAAACATGGCATTCCCATCCTAGGTCTCCATGAGATCTATAGTTCACATCATACTCTACATGTTATAAGGTAACCACTACAAAAATCACATCTTAGATGTATCTGAGCATTTATACACTATGTTATACCAAGACATGAATGATAAGACTATGTCATGGTTTTATAAGGAGATAAGGATGACACTCTTACCCATAGGGGCCTACTAGTATTATAGAGATCATACCATCATTCCAGTGGAGGGAATTTATTATGCCCATCTTTTATTACCCTATCAAGTATTGGATCACCAAATTAATCAATAATTAGTCAAGTGAATCATGGAATTATCAACTAATCATTAATAGAATACCTACCTAGAATTATAAATCATCATTCACCACCATGATTACATTATTATGTCCTCACTATAGAATATGATAACCAAAATGAATTATTATTCCTTGGGAAGGGTAGAGATAAAATAATGGGATCCTCATAGGATTATCCATAACCATGTGCTAAAACACATGCCCTGACTCAACATCAATCACCATCATTATCCCTATGAAGATGACGAAATTCATCTCAACCTAGATGATGACAATGAATTGTTAGCATGGGTTAAGGTGAAGAAGAATAAAAAAATAAAGTAGGCCCAATTTGGGATAGTAAATAAAGAGAGGCCTACATCACCTCCATAGGATCCTCAAATGCAACCAACTCTACCATAACTAGTCCTAAGCCTTGTACTAACTCAAAAAGAATGAGACATTTAGGTGAACACACCTCAAATATCTATGATAATCATATAAGGGATACCACCACCTTCACCTCTAAGGGATATACCTCCACTAATTTATTCCCCAATTTCACCACCTACATGTTTTTAGGTCTCTCAAACATAGGTGGCATAGGTGTTATACTTAGACATTGATAGAAGCATTGAGGTGAGTCTAGATAAGGACCAAACATAAGAACCATTAGAGATCCATGTAACCATTACCACCATCCCTCACTAACCCATGTGACCAATTATATGATTCTTCATTCCCTCCAAACCTACTCTAATGGGGCATCCCCTTAACCTTCTACACCCACTACCTAATTCCCTCATGTTCCCTTGGCTCCTACCAAAGTCAACATACTCACTTCCCAACTTCCACCCACTTATCCCATTCCACCCACTAGGGTCCCCACATCCCCCCTCTAGTCTCTAGGTTCCTTAGTCATATGGACCTTATCCAATGTGATATTAGGTGCAATGTATATCACTTTTATAGTCTTAAGGATCACTCATATCTTTGTGGCTTCTAGTTTTATGATGTAATATTACATTGTGATTTCCCTTCAACATATTCATTGGTTACCATTCCAACATGGACACCTCCTAGTTTCCCCACCTTAATAGTGACAATGGAAACTTAAAATAAAGTGAACCATGAATAATTTAGGTGACCCCTATATTTTTTCCCCATGTGGTCGCTCCTCTTATTCAACAAGATTAGCAGGTTATAGTTTTAACCTAAGCTACTCTAACTATATTCATAAATCCTATTGATCTAGGTAAGATACCCAAGAAAAATACAAAGGTAACTCTTTCATAGCCCCTTGTTCAAGTTGTAATTATTCCTTTATAACCTTGTATTCAACTTTCCCCTCCCATATCTCCCTACTCCTCATTTTTTATTGTCTAAGGGGCCCAAAGATTTGAATTTAACAAGTTGATATCCTAATTCTTATTCAACACCCTAATATTAGGTGTCATTGGTCCATAGGTTAATATAACCCATGACCAATGGTGTGCCCAATTATCCCCATGGGGATCCCCACTTTTCCTCCTTAATTTTTTTTCAATACCCCTTCTTACCCCACTCCTTTCATCCATATTTCCCTCCACTTCATCTCTTCATCTTCCACCAAGACCTCCACCTTCCACTTCATTTTATTTTTCCCCTCACATTATACCTTCTAATACCTTATAAATATTTTTAGTAATAAGATGGATCAGACCCATCAATCATCAGATGCACAAACACAAGATATGGTTTATCATGGGGACCTAGATGTCTAATGGTAATTTTATAAAAAATCAATACCGTGAAGAGGGTGCTCACATAGACCTTCACTTAGGAGGGTACCCTATGTTTTACATGACCAAGAAAGATAGTTTCTCCATCACCAAAATGAGGACACCCAATGGAGAAGAAAAAGTAGGCAAGGACCTAGTTTTAGTGATACAAGCTACCAATTACCTCACTAAAAAACTCATGGAAGATATGCAAGAATATGTATTTATGCTTAGATCATAGGTGAGGACTTAGTGTCAGTATCCCAAGATACCAAATACCTCATTGAAGATATGTAGGAGTAAGTTTATGTTCCCAAATCATAAGTGATGTTATATAAAAAGGTGCACAAAGTTGTTTTATTTATTGATAGGCTTGTTAAAACTAGGTGTAAATGTGGGACATTCCCTTTGTGCTCAAAATTTTACACATGGTTTCATCAACATCAATTCACACAAGGTATATGCCTTATGTAATTAATTGAAGTGTATCTAAGAAGTAACTATTGTCACTTGAACTTTCAACACTTGAGGAGATTACAAGTCTCTCCTCATTAAAGTGGCAAAATAGAACCACCTCAGGGCTATGGGTGACCCAAATTTGAGGTGGATCTCTAGATTAGGGATAGCTCCCTTGATGTACCTATTGACCATTTTTTGCCCAATAGGCCAAAAAATCGGTCCCCTTCTGTCCCTGCTATTCTAGGCCATTTCATTTTTTGATTTTGCATGAATCTATTCATTTCTACAGACTCTACAGGTCTAAATCTATAGACTCTGTAGGTTTTGGATTTTTACAGACTCTACAGGTTTTGGATTTCTACAAAATTAGTAGGTTAGTCCTTTGGTGCATGAAGGATCAGTTCAAAGAGTTCTAGGTTTTATAAGGCTTTTTCAAGCTTTGGTCTAAAGAAAATCACAAGAAAAGTTGGCATGGTTGAACCATTGAACCAGTTCAATGCTTTGGTTCAATGCCTCATTCAATCACTTGGTTTAGCGGTCAAGTTCAACACTCAGTTCAATCAGATGGTTCAATCATTCAGTTCACTCAGTTAGTTTAATTGAGCTTAGTTCAAACATAGGTCCATCACTCAGTTCAATTCAATTGGTTCAATGCATTGGTTTAACGCTTTAGTTCAATCGCTTTAGTTCAATGTGTGAGTTCATCGGCAGGTTCATCAGTGCACAAATTTGAACTATTGAACTAGATAAACCAATTAGTTCAATGGTGTTGGTTTAACCACTCAATTCAAGCAGCTCTTAGTTTAATCAGATGGTTAATCAAAAAAGTTCAGTGGGCTCAGTGTACAGTGTTGTACCATTAAACTAATTCAATGCATTGGTTCAATCACTTTGGTTCAACACATTTTGGTTCATTGAAAAGTTCAAAAGCTTGGTTTAATTGGCTCAATGCATAGCATTGAACTAGTTGAACCGATTTAACCATTGAACCAATTTTGGTTCAATGGATTGGTTCAATGGGTCGGTTCAATGAAGCACCTTAAAGCTAAAGGTCTAAAAGCCCTTGTGGAGGGATGTTCAAGATCCAAATGCCCCTGTAGAGAGTAGAGATAACTTCAAAATGCCTGAAGGAATTTAGGGAAGGTATTTTCAAAGGGCCCAAAGGTGCAAAAAAGGTCAAAAAGCCCACAAAAAAGTCAAAGCAGCCAATTCCTGTAGACTTTTTATCTGCAGGAAGAAGCCTGAAATAGAAAACCCATGGGGAAGAAAAGCCATAGGAAAGACCTAATGACTTTTGCTAAGGATGATGATGTCCCAAAAGCCATCAAATTTAATCAAGCAAACTAGCCATTGGGTGATGGCCACGTGAACATCAAATTTAACACAGTGAAATAACCATTTGATTTTGAATTAAAAGAGCGCTAATCATGGGAAAAGCCCAAGGAATGTAGCAACCTGCCAAAAGATCACCCTTAAGGGTTAAAAGAGAAAGAAGAAGACAAGGATCAGAAAAGACAAAGCGTCTAAGTGGCAAATGGAAGGTGAGTTATTTCTAGACGAGAGGTGCAACTTATTTTCTATAGTTGGCATTAATGAGGGGACAAGCTGCAATCTATTTGTAGGAAAGAGGTGTGGCCATATTATTGCATTAATGTTTGATTGCCAAATTCAATTTTGACGATTGTATAACATGGTTCTAACAGGCCTTTTCTAAAAAATGACATCAATAATAGTGGCTTTCCTCTTCCCAAGGTTCAAAATGCACATGAGCCACTTGCAAAAAAAGGTGCTAAAATCTTTCCCAGGAGGTGCCAAGTTTCTCTTCCTCTTTCTATAAATTGTAAAATTATCTTTAGAGAAAAACAATTGACTCTTAGCCTTAAGGCAAAACTCTATCCAAAAATCTCTCAGGCTTGTAAGGAGAGCTGCCAGATTTTACCTTGAATTGAAACACAACATTTTTACCTCCATTCTAAGTTTTGCATCTTTAGTATGTGTCTATGCCTTGATTCTATGTTAAGTAATTTTCTTAATGCTTTTTTAGAATGATTTTAGCATGTCTACTGCATTCTTTGAGTTTCCTTTTACAGGTCTATCAGAAGTGTCCCTAGAGGAGTATAGGTGAAGTGGATAGGCTACTGCAGTGTGTCTTAGAACACCTCTAGTAGTTATTTCTTCCTTGTATCTCCATGGAACCCTGAACCACTAATGCAAAAGGTTTTCTCATGTCAGATGAAGTGTATTGGAGTTGGTTTTCAATGAAAATATTATGTTCAAGTAGAGTAGATCACTTTTTTGGTGTATCACCTTTTACTTTTTTAGGCTTAGGTTTTATTTTCAGCATCTCTCTCTCTCTCTCTCTCTCTCTCTCTCTCTCTCTCTCTTTCATCCCCACCTTTTTACATTTGTTTGTTAGTAGTAGGAGAAACCAGGGCCTAAAAGATACATCAGAGGGAGCTAGCCCTCATCTAGAGACTCTCTCCTCTAGCTTCACTGGTCCCACAAGCGAGAGGGGAGTTTCCATTATTGCATGAAGAAGGTAGGGGCTCAACTTCCTACCAAGGGTGAAATCTTCTATGTCAATATTTTTTGGCATGCCTGATGGGACCAACTAGGACAAGTTGTGTCCAAAGAGTTGAAGAATTTTTTGTGTGTTCTTTAATCAACTAGCCTTTGGAGGCTTTTGCATCAACACCAATGGTGACTCCAAGTTGAATCAACTGGTTTAGTAGCTTGGTGCCATTAGAAAACACTTTTGTATGTATAATTCCTTTACACTAAATCATGGGTCTTGTATTCCTTCATATGACTTTGATCAGACTCAAGATTTTTAGAGAATCACCTCAAGTAGCTCTCCTAGTTGCCCTACAATGATAAGGGAAGTGGCCCTTGATTTTGAGAAGTAGATGATGGAGATTAATAAATTGGAGGAGCAGTATGGATATCAGTAGGAGCTGATGTATAAAGAGGAGTGTTTGTTTAGGCAAGCACAGGCCTTGCAATCCATGGAAGAGGTGGTAGCAAAATGGAGAAATCTATCTATTCAAGGTAGTCAACCTTGTGTGCCCCCTCCTATTTTGAATAAATCCCCCTCTTGTGCACCAAATATTTTTTATCAAATAGCACTTGATCGCTCTAGTTCATCTGATGCATCTGCTCTCAATCTCATGCACCTAGCCTTCAAGCATCAAAGGGAACTAGAGAAAAACCACATGGAGATCAATCTTTTCAATTCCTTATATTGTGAATCTTCCATTGGGGGGAATACCATGAGACATCACATCCCTCTTATAGAGACTCTTTTAGTACATCAATAATCTCTTCTTATTAGCATTCCTCAACCTCCCCAAGTTTTTTAACACGATGTGCAAATTCTGAGTTGGAGGAAGGAATGCTAGGAACCATCCTAGTGCCTTGAAGAGGATGATGCTGGTGACCTCTAAGAAAGACTCTTTCAGGATAATCTAGCCAATAAAATTGAAGATTTAGAGGCTAGGATGAGTCTGCTCCATGAAAGAGAGATAGAACTTCTAGACCTTATGGAGGAGCCCCAGGACCTTGGAGAAAACAAAGTTGCTGCCTATTCACAGGAGCAAAATTCCAATTTTGAGATCCTAAACTGGGGGGAAATGGTAGAGTCATGGAGCAAGAAGGAGAAGAAACAAGGTTTTTCTCAAAACCTTGAAGAAGTTGAGGCTACTCCTACTCATGATGATGCTGGTGACCTCTAGGAAAGGTTCTTCCAAGAGGATCTAGCCAGGAGAATTACAGAGTTGGAGTCTAAAGAGAGATTCCTCAGCCAATGTGTGATGGATGGTTTGGACCCAATGGCACATTATATGTCTGAACACACCCCATCAACACACTTCCAAGAGAGCTATCAGGACACACGTGATATTGATGAAGTGCTAGCCAGATGGAAGCAGGAGAATCATTCAATTTTAGCTCAAGGACTGCCTCCTCTTCCACATGGTTTTCCCACTTCACCCCTTCTCAAAGAGGAACCTATTTTGTAGGTGGTGAGTAAGGAGCAGAAGATCTAAGCTGTAGTTTTCCAAGGGGCTATCATGAGCAACAATGAAGTCAGAATCATCATGGAGGCTCCTTATGAAGACCTCATCAGAAATGGAAAAGATATAGGTCTTGCATATATGCAGATGTTCCAGCAATATGAGGAGAAAAAAAGCATGGTGAGCTCTCTCCCCCCTTGTTCAATGAACTTCCTTTTTGCTTCGATGAGGAGGATGAATACGCCAAAGAGCCTAAGTTGGAGGAGGATCGGGAGGATACCTTTGAACATCTAGAGATCCTGATCATCAAGGAGGAAAAGGAGAGGTCTATCTTCTTAGAGGAATGCCTTGAAGAAGAAAGCTTTGAATAGAGAGGTGATGTTCTATGGGATGAGAAATCATTTTGTGATTCCATTTTAGACATCATGACTATCATCCTTCTTTAAGAAGGCTAAAAGGAAGTAGATGATGAGTCTAACAAAGTCTTCAATGAGGTAGAAGGAAACAAGTCAGACCATGATGCATTACAAAGGGACTATATAGATCAAAGGGCTTATGGTGATGAGCCAGTAGCCATTGATTTCTTGGTGATAATCACTAGTATGAAGGACCATCATTCAACAAGCTTCCAAAAATAGATAGGATACACATACATTTAGAGCATGTTTGAATCTGATAAACTCAGATACCAGCCAAACCAGGTGGCAGGCAAGAGGAGCAGGTCACCAAATCTCCTTTTCATTCAGCTACTTGCCTGGCACCATAAGTCTTCTTGCCAGGAAGGGGACTTATGAAATTTTCCTTTTGATCTAGGAGGAAAGCAAATATACCTAGTTAGTTGTACATAGTAGTTTGTTTTCAATTTCTTTTCCTACTTTCCCTAAGTGCAGTTTGCACAAGTAGTGTTTTTAGCCTTGTGTGTTTCCCTTTATGTGTGGGGTAAAAAGCTTCATGTTTGATTCTCAAATCTTTAGGGCTATTGCTAACCACTCTTTCATAGCTGCATTCTAACTCTGTGCCCAATGGACTGCAAGGCAACTGGTCTTTAAGCATAGTAGGCATGCTTCCCCTGGGAGTCACCAATTTCATGACCATTTTTTTCCCAATAGGCCAAAAAATTAGTCCCCTTCTATCCCTATTGTTCTAGGCCATTTCATTTTCTGATTTTGCATGAATTTGTTCATTTTTATGGACTCTACAAAATTTCTATAGACTTTGTATGTCTAAATCTACATACTCTGTAGGTTTTGGATTTCTACAGACTCTACAGGTTTTGGATTTCTATGGACTCTATAGGTTTTAGATTTATATGAACTTAGCAATTTAGTCCTTTGGTGCATGAAGGATCAATTCAGAGAGTTCTGGGTTTTAAAAGGCTTCTTTGGGCTCTAGTCTGAATAAAATCACAAGAAAAGTTGGCATGGTTGAACCATTGAACCAGTTTAATGCTTTGGTTCAATGCCTAGTTCAATTGCTTGGTTTAGCAGTCAAGTTCAATGCTCAGTTTAATTAGATGGTTCAATCAGGCTTAGTTCAAATGTAGGGTTCATCACTCAGTTCAATTCAGTTGGTTCAACACATTGGTTCAACACTTTGGTTCAATCACTTTAGTTTAACATGTGAGTTCATCGGTGGGTTCATCAATGCACAACTTTGAACCATTAAACTGGTTCAACCAATTGGTTCAATGTTTGGTTCAACTACATTAGTTCAATGGTGTTGGTTCAACCACTCAGTCCAAGTGGCTCCTAGTTCAATCAAATGGCTAATTAGTAAAGTTCAACGGGCTCAGTGCGCAACGTTGAACCATTGAACCGGTTCAATGTGTTGGTTCAATCACTTCAATTCAATGTGTTTTGGTTCATCATCAAGTTTAAAATATTGGTTTAATTGGTTTGGTGCATAGAATTGAACTGATTAAACCGTTGAACCAATTTTGGTTCAATAGATTGGTTCAATGGGTCAGTTCAATGAAGTGCACTAAAGCTAAATGTCCAAAAGCCCTTGCAGAGGGCAGTTCAAGATCCAAACGCCCTTGCAGAGGGTAGAGAGAGATTCAAAAGGCCTGAAGGAATTTGGGGAAGGGATTTTAAAAGGGCTTGAAGGTGTAGAAAAGGTCAAAGAGCCCACACAAAAGTCAAAGCAGCCAATTCCCACAAACTTTTTGTCCACAGGAAAAAGCTCGAAATAGAAAACCCATAGGGAAGAAAAGCCATAGGAAATACCTAATGACTTTTGTCGAGGATGATGATGTCTTGAAAGCTGTCAAATTTAAGCAAGTGAACTAGCCATTGGGTGACGGTTGTGTGAACGTCAAATTTAACACAGTGAAATAGTTGTTTGCTTTTGAATTAAAAGAGCGCTAATCATGGGAAAAGCCCAAGGAATGTAGCGACCTGCCAGAAGATCACCCTCGAGGGCTGAAAGAGTAGGAAGAAGACAAGGATTTGAAAAGACAAAGCATCCAAGTGGTAAAGGGAAGGTGAGTTATTACCAGACGAGCGGCGCAGCCTATTTTCTGCAGTTGGCATTGATGAGGGGACAAACTACAGTCTATTTATAGGAAATAGGTGTGGCCATGTTCTTGCATTAATGTTTGAATTATAAAGTCAATTTTCATGATTGTACAGCATGGTTCCAATAGGCCTTTTTTGAAGAATGACATTAGTAACAGTGGCTTTCCTCTTCCCAAGGTTCAGAACACACATGGGCCACTTGCAGAAAAGGGTGCCAAAATCTTTCCCAAGAGGCACCAAGTTTCTCTTCCTCTTTCTATAAATTGTAAACTTTTCTTTTGAAAAAAACAATCGAATCTCAAACTTAAGGCAAAACTCTACCCAAAAATCTCTCGGGCTTGTAAGGCAGAGCTGCCAGATTTTACCTTGAATCAAAACACAACATTTTTACCTCCATTCTAAGTTTTGCATCTTTAGTATGTGTCTATGCCTTGATTCTGTGTTAAGTCATTTTCTTAATGCATTTGTAAAATGATTTTAACATGTCTGATGCATTATTTGAGTTTCCTTTTATAGGTCTATCAAAAGTGTCCCTAGAGGAGAATAGGTGAAGTGGATAGGCCGCTGCAGTGTGTCTCAAAACACCTCTAGCAGTTAATTCCTCCCTGTATCTCCACAGACCTGTAACCCACTGATGTAGAAGGTTTTCTCATGTCAGATGAAGTGTATGGGATCTGGTTATTGGTGAAAAGTGTATGTTTGGGTGGAGTAGATCACTTTTTTGGTGTATCACCTTTTACTTTTTTAGGCTTAGGTTCTATTTTTGGCATCTCTCTCTCTCTTTTCATCCCCCCCTTTTTACATTTGTTTGTTAGCAGTAGGAGAAACCAAGGCCTAAAATATAAATTAGAGGGAGCTAACCCTCATCCAGAGACTCTCCCCTCTAGCTTCGCTGGTCCCACAGGTGAGAGGGGAGTTTCCATTATTGCATGAAGAAGGTAGGGGCTCAGCCTCCTGCCAAGGGTGCAATCTTCTACGTCAATAGTACCACTATAGATAAAACCTACTACTAACTTTTGGGAGGTAAAAATGGAGAAGGATAAATAAAACCAAATATAATATAGGGGAGGTGATACACCAAATATATTGTCTACTCACACAACTTACAATGTACTTAAAACTAAAGATAATCTCACACAAACACTTCATCCAATTCAACACTCCTCTTCTACATCAATGTTTCAAGCATGGGGTTTTGAAGAGAGGTTAGGATAGGAGTAATTAGAAAATAGGTATTATATAAAAACTAATTAATGAGCTATTCACTATACCTAAAATCCACATTAGACACTTCTTGTTTACCTACAAAATATAGCTTTCAATCCATATCAGGCACTAGGAAGAGTAACATGTAAAGGTAATAAAAATACACTTACACAAGACCAATAACAAAAACATGCAATTAGTGAAATATTTAATGAGGTAAAAAACCATTCTTAATTAATTGAAGGCAAATTTTTTTTAGGTATTTTCCATACCCAAGTGGAGAGATCTATATAATATCCAAAAAGGATAGAATTTAAAGTAATTGTGAGAGGAGAGAGAGAAAGGGAAGATCAAGCATCACTAAGACACTTGTTAATAAAGGAGAATAAGTTAAAAAATAAATGGAATATATCATGATATAGGTCCTAAAAGGAAAGTATGGAAAAATGTCACTCCAACTAATTAAACTCCTCTATATGTGGCATAAATTTTCTTTGCTTACACAAGAAACTACCTTCATGATTTTCATTCACAGAATTGCCTCACCATTGAATAGGGTAAAGTATGATGATTTATATCAAGGGGATGGGTTACCAAATATCCATCACATTCATTTGAATGGTCCCTAATCATCCACATTATTTTATCCATGAGAAATAATTTCAAATAGTTATAAAATGACTCCTTCTCATGCACCTCTCGCACTTGGCAGCTAAAAATTTTCAATTATATAATTTGGTCCATGCACAAGTAGAAATGACACTTTTTAATAGTTTCTAATTCATTAGGTTCATGAATTAGGCCTTAAAAGGCTTCCCAATTAGAGTTTCACCATTTTCACTATGACTAGATGAGATGAGGAAGATGGTAGGAACACATTAGAGATAAAATAACTCAATATATGTATATGAGGACTTATACCAATTCCTAATCTCTCTCCCAAAGGTGATTGTATCTTTTGAAACTCTTCCAAACCTATAAAATACACAAATTTGTAAAAATAATCCCTATTGTACCTCTTCCATACATGTAAGGTACAACTCAATTGCATAGGGATGATCCTTGGAGAGTTATCTACATCTCCAAATTTCTATCATGGCATTTCCACTACATTTCCTTCTTTCCCCAATCGGGTCCTTAATGATGTTTTTGAGGGTTTTAGAGAGGTATCTGGTCTTAACATTTATTCATGAAGATCCCATGTTTAAGTTTTATCTAAATTACACTAAGTATTATTAGGTACCCTCATTAACTCACATTATCAAGTTAATGTCCCATGAAAAGTATTGGAGAAGTTCCAAGCATTCCAAGTTAGCCACTCGAGTCATTTTTGTATATTCTATAGGGTTTGAGAATCTCTAAGCCAAGAAATGGCTTATTGATGAGTTTTTTTGAAAAAAAGGCTCCAAAACCTCTATCAACATCCTATAAACATTTTTCAAATCTTATAATATCTTTTCAAGATCTATAATTAAAACTAACCTCCTTTTGATAATAGGCATAGACCTTATCTAATGTGTCTACCTATAATTTGGTGGTTTAAACATATTTTTTGGCCTTCCATACCTCTAATATAGATCAAACACATCATATTTACCTCCATTAATATGATCTAAATCATTATAGTTCTTCACTAAGGTTAAAACTAAAAGTTTTCTCTCATTTGAGGTTAAGCCTACACCTTGCCTAACTACCCTACTTGCATCTCTAGTTGCCCAGACCACCCTGTTTGGTTTCAAACCCTCATACAATGTTATTATGTTTATTCATGTGTATTTAAACTCATAAAATCATTTTGAAATTTATATCAGACTTTTTATCCATGTATTTTCCTATTTCTCAGGATTTGTAGGGTTTGTGCACCTGAAAAGTGCCCTACCTCTGAGATAGAATAGAGGCATATTACCCTATTTGGTCATCAATTTTAGCTAATAGAGGGGATTATAAAAACCCCAAGTATGACTTGTACAAATTTCAATCTCTTAACTATGCAAAAGACCCCCCAACCTACTTAGAATCCAAGGTAGACTTTTAGAGAAGAAAGAAGTGTAGGGTTTCTTCTCTCAATTGTGTTTACTTGTTTTATCCCTTATATGTTTCTTGACTTCCATGGTTTTAAGTATATAATTATAATCCCCAAATACCATTTTATATGACTTAAATTTCATATCTCATCTTTACACATCCTTATACAACAATATCCAAGACTAATTACTATATGTCATGACTATGCTTTGCTTGGTAAGACTTCTGCCTATAGGTTTCCTTATTTCTCCCCTATATGCAACCTATGAAGTTTTCATGACCATAATAAAATTAAAATTGAGGTGTTTATAAACTATTATTATTAATATTTATCTCCATTCACTATACTAATGCACCTTTTATCACCAAGACTAAGAACCTACCTGTCTAACTGAGACACTTTTTGGGGTCTATTGTAGGTGAGAACAAGGTTGCTTGGAACTTGATTGGAGTGTAGAAAGATAATTTTAATTTAACTTAAGACTAAAATAATGTTTAATAAATATTATTCCTTATTATTCACCTAAAAATTTTCACCTTGCATCAACCTTCTCATGCCACTATTTAAGTTGTGGTGTTCTACTCACAACCCTACATGTAGGTGAATATAAGGGTCTTTTTGCATGGAATCGTGATGTTTATTAACTATTGAAACACTTATTAAGGTCACAAAATGATTTTTTTAATTTAAAATCACTTACATACCCCATTATAACTCAAAATACTACCTATCTTTGGACTAATACACTTTTCTCTCTAAGACCCTGCTTGTTGTAGGTGAAATTAGCCATGTGTACATACTGATAGGTGCACATGAGTTAGAAACATTGGATATACAATTTTTTATGGTTCCTTATAGTTCATGAATTTTATCTTCCTCATTGAAGTAACTTACACTAGTTAGGAAAGTTTGATTACCTTTTGGGTGAAAAGGTCTCATTTACTTCTATAGCCTATAAATATCACTGCAAGAATTTAGTGTGTTTATGAGCATGTTGGGAGCCTTTGAAAACCTACCTTATCATACCTTTTGACATCCATTTTTGGCATAAGTGTTACCCTATGATAAAAATATAATATTCACTAAATTGTAAGTCTTATAGACATTTCCATTATGTTATATGATATTTTCAAAAATCTCCTAGACCTCTATTTGGTGTTTTATGGGCAGACAGGGCTGAAATCATAGTCAACACTCTTGGAGGTGTTTTTAATTTGTAACTATCCCTATTATACCTTGTATGGGTATAACATTGATCATTTCATCATTTAAGGGTTCTAAGTGAGGTACTATCTCACTTCAAAATTAAACTGACTATCTCATACTCTAGTTTAGGCCACCTATAGGTGGAAGTCTGGTGCACCACAGTGAACAAGATGAAACCTTTATGAATGTGAAACTTATGCACCTCAATTAGGCATGTAAATGCATATTTGGAAATTTTTAGAAATTGGAATACCTTTCCACATCCCCATATGTCACAATGATGTCATTAGGGACCTGTAGGTGATTGCTTTCACTATGTTATGTAGGCAGGGGCATAAAAGGAGCAAGAATATGCTAAGGCAAGGATTTCAAACCACTTTAAATGCATTGTAAATAATCAAAACCCCTAAGACAACCTTCCAATCCTTCATCATAATGTGTAAAACTTACTTCAAGGCACTTGTAGATGCATTTTTTGAGTATAAAGTAGTGAGGGTGAAAATAGACTAAGAACAAGCCTATAAGAGGCTTCTTGAACTCTTGATACTTAAAAAATTAAGATAAAAATGGAAAATCCTATGGAAAATCCCTAAGACACATATGAAATCATCAAATCCATCAAACTAAAGCAAATAATTCTAAAACTATCTCAAATAGTGACCCCTTTTGGATGAAGAACCATAAAAAGCTGCCTAGCTTCTTAATGATAATTTGTAAAGGAGAATCCATGAAACTAAAACTTATTTCCATGAAAATTAATCTAACTTAAATTCCTTTTAACCCCCAAGAGCATTCCTTCCAACTCCACCTATACAGACTATACTATGCAGCTAAAGTTGACCCTTCTTAGTTTGTGAAGACTAAAAGAAGGAAAAGAAACAAAATTAAATATTTATAAATTTGTCTCTACAAACTAGGCTTTTTAAATACCTTAATGAGATGAAGAGACACTATTCCATATTTTAAGTTGAAAGTGAGCTCACCAAGTCTATACAAGTTCCATTAATGGCCAATTCTCAAGGAGAAACTACCTCTTTCTGCATGAAACTACTTGTTAAATTGAATTTGACCACATCCTGATGTCTTCTAACCTCCATGTTATAAAATTTCTTAATGACAAATATGCCTTTTTGACAAACTGTACAAGTCATTTAAGGAGCTAGAAATATGACAAAATGACACTTTTTGCACATGAGACATGGTGAAGGATCAATTTATAACTTAGGGACAATTTAAAACATATAAATGACCACATTAGGACATTTATAAGAAAATTTGAACCTTTGACCATTTTTGACTAGGGTTGACTAGAGTTGACTTTGGTTGACTAGACAAGCACAAGGAAGATGGGTTTAAACCAAGGCTATATCAAGGATGGGTGAGATATAGAATAACATGAGACTCCCTAAGACATGTAAAAATTATAAAAAGTTTAAAAAATTAAGGGTTTACACAATTTGACTAAATTCAAATTTGGTCATCACTTTTGGCAATTCCTAGGGGTAACATGTTTGCCTATGTTAAGGACTAGTAGCCTTTCCCCATCCATTGGGAAAAAGAGTCAGATGGACTTGAAAAAATAGGATCAGACCTTGAATTGACTAACAATATAGTTGATTGACCTCAATACACACAAATTAAAAACAACACACAACAAGACCAAGCAAACAAACAAAGTAAAGGCACACATGTGCTACTAAGCACTTAGGGAAAACAAGACACAACAAAAATCAAACTAATTATGTACATTTAACTTAAACATACCTCCCTTCCTAGATAAAAAGGAAACTATTTTTAATCTCCTTCACCATGAGATGAATGAGGATGCCAAGCATGTTTCTTCTTGGATGGAATATTAGATGACTCATGCTCCCATTTTGTTCCTTATCTAGGCTTGTCCTTTGATGGAGTCATCTCAAACAAGCCTCAAAGGTAGATGAAGTCTTCTTGACCTTATAAACATGATTTATACTATTATCCCTTTATCTCATCATGGAAAATTTGTATCTCTATGCATGGGACATCTTCTTGAAAGTTTATGTCTTCTTGATAGGCCTCATTGCTTTTCTTATTTGTTACAACATCTTCAAAGCCTTCAAGAAGTGTTGTGTTATAGCACTCAAGTAATGTTTCTTGTTCAAACTTTTCCTTCATGGTTGTAGGAGAATATTCAAATGAGATTATAGAATCAAAATTAAAACCTTCTTCAAAATATTCATAGTCATTATGGATTACTCCATCATGGTTTAAAGCCTCTTGATGATGATACCTCTCAACATATACGTGTTCCTCAATAAATTAGGATTGTGTTCTTAAGAGTTCTGTCTTCTCATTATCTTTATATTATTTGAGAATTTGAATATATGTGTGCCACATGTCTTCTTCTTGAAACACATCATCTTGATTACCATGTCTTGTAGTAAGCTCTAAAGGACTTATATGCCCCATGAAACCTTCAACTTCATTGCAAATGTCCTCAAATCTCTATTACAAGTCATCCTCCTCCTCCTGATCAGCATTTTGAAGGAAAATAATAATAGAAACATATTACTCTTATTTTTTGGAAACTAAAATAACTTCTTCTAAGGCATCTTCCTCAATACAAGGAATTTCATCTTGATTACCATTACAATCTGAAGTTTCTTCACAACGAGTTAGCCCTTCCTCATCATCAATCTAATTTAAAATCTCCATTTTCATCTCCCTCTTAGTGATGTCAATACGAGGCATCAAAAAAATAGGAATTTTATCCCAAGAATGATCCAAAGGAGAAATGAAATCCTAACCATTAGAATGAAAAAATAGATCAGTTAGAAGAGGTGGAAAGATGGGTTCAATGGCTTCTTGAGGAGGGGTGGGAGGGAGTTGAGTTGTGCACCTATAAATTGCCCTACATCTAAGATATAATAAAGGCATATTTCCCTATTTGGTCATAAAATTTATATACTATAGGGGATTATCCAACTCTAAAGGATGCCTTGTATAAATTTTGAGCTCTTAATTAGGCCAAAAGAGCCCCTAACCTGCTTAGAATCTAAGGTAGACTTATAGAGAGGCAAGAAGTGTAGGTTTACTTTTCTTAGCTATATTTTCTTATTTTTAACCTTGTTTGTTACTTTATTTACATGGTTATAAGTCTATCTATAATCCCAAAATATCATTTTATATGACTTTAATTTCCTATCTCATCTTTATACATCTCACATACAATAATATCCAAGCCTAATTACTGTATATCATGATTGTGCTTTGCTTGGTAAGACTTCTACTTATAGGTTTCCTTATTTCTCTCCTATTTTAAACCTATGGAGTTTTCATGACCCTAATTAACATTCCCATTTATGTGTTCATCCACTATTCCTACCAATATTGATCTCCATTCACCATGCCAATGCACCTTCTATCACCAAGACTGAGTCCCTGCTTGTCTAACTAAGACACTTTTTGGGGTCGGATGTAGGTGAGAACAAGGTTTCTTAGAACTTGATTGGAGTGTATAAATATAATTTTAATTTACCTTGAGTGTCACATCATGTTTACTAAAGAGTATTCCTTCTTATGCACCTTCAAAATTCCACCTTGCATCAACCTTCTCATGCCATTATTTAAGTTAGGGTGTTCTGCTCACAACCCTACCTATAAGTGAATACAGGGGTCTTTTTACATGGTATCATGGTATTTATTAACTCTTCAAACACTTTTTAAGGTCACAAAAATTATTTTTCATTTAAATTTACTTACATATCCCATTATAACTCAAAATAGTGCCAATATTTAGACTGAGTCACTTTTATCTCTAAGATATTACTTGTTGTAAGTGAAATTATCCCTATGTATAGACTGATACATGCATATGAGTTAGAGACATTGAATTTAAATTTTTTATGGTTACTTATATTTCATGAATGGTATCTTCCACATTGAAGTTTCTTACACTAGTTAACAAAGTTTGATTACCTTTTGGGTGAAATGTCTCATTTACTTCTCCAGCTTATAGACATCAACACAAGAATTCAGTGTGTTTATGAGCATGTTGGGAGCCTTAAAAAACCAACCTTATCTTACCTTTTGACATCCATTTTTAGCATAAGTTTTACCCTATGATAAATCTATAAGATTCATGAAATTGGATGTCTTTGAAACTTTTCCATCATGTTATATGTTATTTTCAAAAAGCTCTTGGACTTTAATTTAGTGTTTTCTAGGTAGACAGACCTAAAATCATAGTCAACACTCGTGGAGGTGTTTTCAATTGTAAACTATCCATATTACAGTGTATATGGTTCTAACATGAATCATTTCATCATGCAAGGGTTATAAGTGAGCTCCTATCTCACTTCAACATTCAAATGACTAACTCATAATCCAATTTAAGCCACTTGTAGGTGGAGGTCTGGTGTATCATAATGAACAAGATGAAACCTTTATGAATGTGAACCTTATGCACCTCCATTAGGAATGTCAATGAATATTTGGTAATGTTGAGCAATTGGAATACCATGATGTCATCAGGGGCCTATAGGTGACTACTTTGACTATTTTATGTAGGTAAGGGCATATAAGGAGCAAGAATATGCAAATGCAAGGCTTTAAAACCACTTAAAATTCATTTTCAATACTCAAAGCACATGCGAAAACCTTCCATTCCTTCATATTAATGTGTAAAACATGCTTCAAGGCACCTGTAGATGCATATTTTTTAGTATAAAGTAGTGAGGGTGAAATTAGACCAAGAACAAGCCTAAAAGAGGCTTCTTGAGCTCTTGAGACTTCCAAAAGTAGGAGAATAATGTAAAAACCTATGGAAAAGCCCTGAGACACATGAAATCATAAAATCCATCAAACTAAATCCTAGAAATCTTAAACCAAGAAGCATACAAAGATGCCTAGCTTCTTAATGATGATTCATAAAGGTGAAGCAATGAAACTAAAACTTCTTTCCATGAAAATGAAGCTAACTTAGATTACTTTTAACCCCAAAGATAATTCCTCTCAAGTCCACCTGTATGGATTTTACTATGCATCTAAAGTTTATCCTTCTTAGATTGTGAAGGCTAAAAGAAAGAAAAGAAACAAAATTTAATCTTTCTAACTTTTTATCTACAAACTAGGCATGGTAAAGACCTCAAGGAGATGAAGAGATACTATTCCCATGTTTTAAGCTGAAAGTGAGATCACCAAGTCCATACAAGTGCCATTAATGGCCTATTTTCAAGGAGAAAGTACCTCTTTCTACATGAAACTACTTCTTAAACTGACTCAAACCACTTCCTAACATTTTATGACCTCCTTCAATTTATAAACTTGATTAGTGACAAATAGTCCTTTTTGACAAACTATACAAGTTATTTAATGAGCTATAAATATGACAAAATGACACTTTTTGCACATGAGACATGGTAAAGGACCAATTTATGACTTAAGGACAATTTAAAACATCTAAATGACCACATTAAGACATTTATAAAAAAAATATTTAACCTTTTACCATGTTTTACCAAGGTTGAATATAGTTGACTTTGGTTGACTAGACAAGCACAAGGAAAAATGGGTTAAAACCAAGGATAGAGCAAGGATGGGTGAGATATATAGAAAAACATGAGACTCTCTAACACATATGTAAACCTTATATTTAAAAAAAAAATAGGAGTTGACCTAATTTGACTAAATTCAAATTTGGTCAACACTTTTGGCAATTCCTAAGGGTACCATGCTTGCCAATGTCAAGGACCAGTAGCCTTATCCCATCCATTGCGCAAAAGGAGTTACATGCACTTGATATAATATTATTAGACCTTGACTTGAATAAAAAAATATCTGATTTACCTCAAAACACACAAAGGAAAAACAACACACTATAAGACCAAGTAAACACACAAAACAAAGGCACACTTGTTCTACTAAGCACTTAGGGAAAATAAGACACAAAAATAAGAAAAATAATTATGTACATTTAGCTTAAACATACCTCCCTTACTAGATCAAAATGAAACTACCTTCAATCTCCCTTCTCATGAGATGAATGAGGATGTCAAGTATGTTTCTTCTCAGATGGAGTATTAGATGACTTATGCTCCCTTTTTGCTCCTTGTATTGGCATGTCCTTTTATTGAGTCATCTCAAATAAGTCTCTAAGGTAAATGAAGTCTTCTTGACCTTGGAAACATTCTTCATACTACTATCCCTTTATCTCATCATGGAAAATTTGCATCTCTATGCATGGGATGGCTTGTTGGAAGTCTATGTCTTCTTGAAAGACCTCATTACTTTTCTTATTTATTGTAACCTCTTCAAATCCTTTAAGAAGTGTTGTGTTATATAACTCTAGTAATGTTTATTATTAAAACTTTTCCTTCATGGTTTTAGGTCTAGCTTCACATGAGATTATAGAATCAAACTTCAAACCTTATTTAAAAGATTCATAGTCATTATGGATTACTCCATCATGGTTTAGATCCTCTTGATGATGATACCTCTCAACATATACTTTCTCCTCAATAGCTTGGGATTGTGTTCTTAGGATTATTGTATTATCATTATCTTCATATTATTTGAACATTTTCATATATGTTTGCCACATGTCTTCTTCTTGAAACACATCATCTTGCTTACCATGTCTTGTAGTCAACTCCAAAGGACTTGTAGGCCCCATGAAACCTTAAAATTCATTGTAAATTTTCTCAAATATCTATTAAAAGTCATCATCCTCCTCTTGATCAGCATCATGAATGGAAACAACAAAATAAATTTCTTCATCTTCTTTTTTGGAAACCAAAAGAACTTCTTCCAAGGCATCTTCCTCAACATAAATAATGCCATCTTGATTACCATTATAATATGAATTTTCTTCACAAGGAGTTATCCTTTCCTCATTGTCAATCCAATCTAAAATCTCTATCTACTTTTCTCTCTTAGTGATGTCCATACTAGGCATCTTAAAACTAGGAAGTTTAGCCCAAGAAGGCTCCCAAGGAGTTATGCAATCCTCACTATTAGAAGGGTAAAATGGATCAATTAAAGGAGGTGGAAATATGGGTTCAATGGCTTTTTGAGGAGGGGTGGCATTGATTTGGGTAGTTTCAAGTTTCTCTTCACTTCTAACTTCTCCACTTAAACATGCTTTATTATTATTTCACAAGCTGCCACTACTTCTTTCCATATTGGGAAGGTAGGCTTATGAAACTATTTTTTTGTTTCCATGATGAATTACCTTAAATGTTGGTTTGCCAGTTAAATTTCCTTGTCAATATGGGCCTCAAAATTCAAACTTCCTTTCTCAAAATCTTCTCCAAATAAATCAACCTACTCAATAGTGATGTCCTCCTTCCTTTGGCTAATCTCTTGGATGGACTTATAAGAAGGGAAACTTTGGGGAATTCATGAAATACTTGGAGAATTTTTTAGCATTCTTGGATTAAAATTTTAAGTTGGAAAAGTTGCCACACTTGAAGGTTGATCTGGGGTATATTGGATCTACGAAGATAGAGCTAGTTCATGAGCTCTCAACCTCTCTTCTAGGTGGAAAATTAGGCACAAACATCAAGCATCTCATTAGTAAGAAATTTCCAATTATCTATCTCTATAGGCATCCATTATTTATGAACTTTCTCCAAATCATTTTTCAAACTCTTTATACAATCACTAGGGATGACATGACCATAAAACTTTTTAGTATCGAGGTTTAACATATAGTCTTTATAACAAATGAGAGTCATCTTGAAACTTGTAATCAACTGACTTGGAGAGGAACTAGGTGGACTAGGTGAAGCATAAGCTTGATAGGGCTGATTATAGGCAACATAGGATTGATAGGGATCATGAAAATATTGGAAAAGGACTTATTCATATTGAGAGGGAAAAGGATAAGATGGATATGTCTCCCCAAATTATGTTAAGACAAACTCAACATCAAAATTATCTATGAATCACTCATGAGAAGAGTATAAAATAGGAAAAACATTCAATTAGAGTACTTTAACTACTTAACCAGTAGATTTATACTTGGATTCACCATTGGTACTTAGTGAAATTAACTCTAAAGGTTGATATCTTGAGAAGAACACCAAAACTCCTCAAATTCTTGGAACAGTTTTCCCATCAAGCATGCCAAAAAAATTTGTCACTTGGACTTGTACCCTTTGAGGAGATGATAAGTCTTCCTCATTCAAGTGGCACAATAGAACCGCCTTAGGGATATGGGTGACCCAAATTTGAAGTGGATCTCTAGATTAGGGTTAGCTCCCTTGATGTACCACTATAGATCAAACCTACTATTAAATTTTAGGGGGTGAAAAGGGATAAAGATAACTAAAAAAAATTAAATATAGGGGAGGTGATACACCAAATAGATGTTCTACTCACACCAATTACCATGCACTTGAAACCAAAGAGAATCTCACACATACACTTCATCCAATTCAACACTCCTCTTCTACATCAATGTTTCAAGCATGGGGTCTTAAAGAGAGCTTAAGAAAGGATGACTTAGACAATATGTCTTATATAAACACTAATGAATGAACTAATCACTATAGCTATAATCCACATTAGATACTTTTTTCTAACCTAGAAAAGAGAGATTTTAATCCACATAAGGTATTAGGAAGAGTAACATGTGAAGATAATAAAAATACACTTGCACAAGACCAAAAACAAAAAAATGAACTTAGTGAAATATTTAATGAGGTAAAATAATATTTTTCATTAATTCAAGGCAAAAATTTGGTAGGGCTTCACCATACCTAGGTGGAGAGATCCATACAACAACCAAAAAGGGTAGAATTTCTAGTAATTATGATAAGAGAGAGAGAGAGAGAACGGGAATCTAAAGAGTCACTAAGACAATTTTAAATAAATTATAATGAGTTAAAACATCAATGGAATCTATCATGATATATTTATTGAAAGGAAGATATGGATAAATGTCCCTCCAACTCATTAAACTCCTCCATATGTGGCATATATTCACTTTAGTTGTAAAAGAAACTACCCTCATGATTTGTCTTCATGAAAATACCTCACTATTACATAGGGTCAATTTTGATGATTTATGTAAAGGTTAGGGGTTACCAAAAATCCCTCATATGCATGGGAATGGTCTCTAATCATCTACATTCTTTTTTCCATGAGCAATCATCTCAAACTATTACAATATGACTCCTCATGCACCTCTCACACATGGACCCAAAAACCTTTTGAATTATACAATATGATCAATTAATATGGATGGATGACACCTATAAAGAGTGTCCAAGTCATCAAGTTCATTAATTAAGCCATAAAAGTCTTCATAACTAGAGTTTCACCATTTTCACTAAGTGTTCACTACTCATTCATTATGACTGGTTGAGATGATGAAGTTGTTAGGCACATTTTTTATATTATATAATTCAATATATGTTAATGAGGACTTATAAAAAGTCCTAATCTCTCTCCTAAATGTGATTGAATATTTTGAAACTCTTCTACTCTTACAAAATACACAATTTTGTCAAAATAAGCCCTATTCTACCTCTTTCATATAGGTCGGGTACAACTCAATTACATGGGAAGGAAACCTAGAGATTTATCTACATATCCAAATTTGTGTCATGACCTTTCCACTTCATTTTGATTCTTTAATTTATTTCTTTCCCAAATAGGGTCATTAATGAGGCTTTTTGAGGGTTTTGGAGAGGTATCTGGTCTTAGCATTTGTTCATGAAGATCACACATTAAAGTTAGATCTAAATCCCACTGAGGCTTCTTATGGACCCTACCTAACTCCCTTGATCAATATGAGGTCCCATGTAAAGCATTTGATAAGTTTTAAGCATTCTAAACTAGCCACTCAAGTCATTTTTGTACATTATATAGGGTTTGATAATATCCAAGCCAATAAATGGCTTCACGATGAGTTTATTTGAAAAAAAAATGTGAAAATACCTCTATAAACATCCTATAAACATGCTTCAAATCTTATAATATATCATTAATATCAAGAATTGAAATTGACCTCCTTTTGACAATAGGCTTAGACCTTGTCCAATGTGTCTGCCTACAACTTGGTGGTTCAAACCTCTTTTTTGGACTTCCATACATTTGAGATAGATAAAACACATCATATTTACCTATATTAATATTATAAAAAGGATTATAATTATTCACTAAGGCTAAAATTGAAAGTGGTCTATAATTTGAGGCTAGGCCTGCACCTTGTCTAGCTACCCTGCTTGTAACTCTAGTTGCCTAGACCACCATATATAGTTTAAAAACCTCATGAAAGGTTATTCATGTTTATTTCATGTCATAAAATAATATTTCATGGTATCTCAAACTTTTTAACCATGTTATTTCTTATTTCTCAAAATTTACAGGGTTTGTGCACCTAAAAAGTGCCCTGCCTCTGAGATAGAACAAAGGCATATTACCCTATTTGTTCATAAAATTTAGCCACTATAGGGGATTATAAAACTCAAAAGGATTAATTTTACAACTTTTTATCTCCTAAATTGGCTAAAATACCCCCCAACCTACTTAAAATCTCAGGTAGATGTTTAGAGAGGCAAGAAGTGTAGGGTTTCTTCTCTCAACTATGTTTATTTTAGCCCTTCTATGTTGCTTGATTTCCATATTTTTAAGTACATATATAATCCAAAAATATCATTTTATATTAATTTAATCTCATATCTCATCTTTATACATCTCTTATACAACAATATCCAAGCCTAATTACTGTATATCATGATTGTACTTTGCTTGGTAAGACCTCTACCTATAGGTTTCCTTATTTCTCCCCTGTCTATAACCTATGAATTTTTCATGACAAATATAAAATTACCATTGATTTTTTAATCCAATATTATTACCAATATTTAGCTCCATTCACCATACTAATTCACCTTCTATCACCAAGATTAGGTCCTTACCTATCTAACTTAGACACTTTTTGGGGTCTGTTGTAGGTGAGAGCAGGGCTTCTTGAAACTTTCTTGGAGTGTATAAAGATAGTTTGAATTTAAAATGAGACTAAAATCATGTTTAATAAAGAGAATTACTTTTTATTCACCTTCAAAATTCCACCTTTCATCAACCTTCTCATCCCACCGTTTATGTTGCGATGTTCTACTCACAACCCTACCTATAGGTGAATATAAGGGTCTTTTTTCATGGAATAATGGTGTTTATTAACACATTAAACACTTTTAAAGGTAAAACAATTAATTTTTAATTTAAATTCACTTACATATCCCATTATAACTCAAAATTGTTCCTATCTTTTGACTAAGACACTTTTCTCTCTAGGACCCTACTTGTAGGTGAAATTAGCCCTAGGTACAGACTGATAGGTGCACATGAGTAAGAAACATTTCATATAAAATTTTTTAAGGTTCCTTATATTTTATGAATTTTATCTTCCCGATTGATTACCTTTTGGGTGAAAATGTCTCATTTACTTCTCTATCCTATAGACATCATTGTAGGAATTCAATGTGTTTATTAGCATGTTGGGAGACTTTAAAAACCTATCCTCTCTTATCTTTTGACATTCATCTTTATAATAAGTGTTTCCATATGATAAAAATATAACATTCACCAAATTATATGTCATATCAAATTTTCCATCATGTTATATGTTATTTTTAAAAATCTCTTGCACCTCTATTTGGTGTTTTCTAGGTAGACATGCCTAAAATCATAGTCAACACTCTTGGAGGTGTTTTAAATTTGAAACTATCCATATTACACATTTTATGGGTATAACATGGATCATTTAATCATGAAGGGGTTATAAATGAGGTCCTATTTCACTTCAAGATTTAAATGACTATCTCATACTCCAGTTTATGTCATCTGTAGGTGGAGGTCTAGTGCACCACAGTGAACAAGATGAAACCTTTATGGATGTGAACGTTATGAACCTCCCTTAGGCATGAAAATAAATATTTGGAAATTTTTAGAAATTTTAATACCTTTCCACCTCCCCATATGTCACCAAGATGTCATTAGGGGCTTGTAAGTGACTACTTTGACTATATTATGTAGGTAGGGGCATAAAAGGAGCAAGAATATGAAAATTTAAGGCTTTCAAACCAATTAAAATGAATTTTAAATACTAAAAATACACAATAAAACCTTCCATTCATATTAATGTGGAAAACTTTATTTAATGCACCTGGAGATGCATAGTTTTTAGTATAAAGTAGTGAGGGAGAAATTAGACCAAGAACAAGCCTAGAAGAGGCTTATTGAACTCTTGAGACTTCAAAAAGTAAGATAAAAATGGAAAAAATTGTGTAAAATACTTTATAAAAATATGAAATAATCAACTCCATCAAACGAAAGAAAATGATTTTGAAACTATCTCAAACAGTGACCCCTCTTAGATGAAGAAGCATAAAAAGATGCCTAGCTTATTAATGATGATTCATAAAGGAGGATATATGAAATTTAAACTTATTTACATGAAAATTAATGTGACTCAAATTCCTTTCAACACCCAAGAAAATTCCTCCCAAATACACCTGTATGAACTATACTATGCATCCAAAGTTGACCCTTCTTGGCTTATGAAGGCTAAAAGAAGGAAAAGAAACAAAATTCAATATTTATGACTTTTTATCCACAAAACATTCATGGTAAAGACCTAAATGAGATTAATAGACACTATTCCCATGTTTTAATTTGAAATTGAACTCACCAAGTCCATACAAGTGCTATTAATGGCCAATTTTCAAGGAGAAACTACCTCTTTATACATGAAACTACTTTTTGAACTAACTATGACCACTTCCAAACATATTATAATATCCTTCACATTATAAAATTTCTTAGTGACAAATATGACTTTTTGACAAATCACACAATTCATTTAATGAGCTAAAAATATGATAAAATGACACTTTTTGCACATTAGACATGGTAAAGGACCAATTTATGACTTAGGGACAATTTAAAACATCTAAATGACCACATTAAGACATTTATGAGAAAATTTTAACCTTTTACCATGTTTGAATTTGGTTGACTAGATAAGCACAAGGAATATGGGTTTAAACAAAGGCTAGAGCAAGGATGGGTGATATATATATAACAATGTGAGACTCCCTAAGACATATGTAAACCTTATAAAAAGTTTTAAAAAGTAGGGGTTTACCTAATTTGACTAAATTCAAATTGGTTAACAATAACCAAGGCCTATATTGGGCTAGTTATTTCATGGCACAAGGCTTCACTTATTGGACTCGATCCATTCAAAGAAGGCTTTAGGTAACTCAATAGGCACAAACCTTTTATGGGCTAAGTCTAGTGGCCTATAGGTGTAATTCTTATAGTGGATTAATGCTAGAGTCATATGGGTACAATCCTTTATTAAACTAACCATGTCATCATATAGGTACTTGAAGGGTCAAATGTTTGCTTTCTCTTTAAGGACTCATGCTAGGTTCATGCTCCTAGAAAGGATAGGAACACTTGGTATAAGGTCTATACGCATCCTCTATACAAATTTATGATGATGTCATCACCTATTATAGGGACTCCATTAAAGATGTGAATCAAAAGAACACATAAACCATACTTAATATAAATGTAATGACATTATGATATTATATCAATTACACATCCCAAAGTTAATGCAAATGATACATAAACTAAACACATTATATCTTAAGGTAGTTATCCTGTTGATTAAACAATTTTAAAAATAGAGTAACAATTTGTAAAATCTATAATAGAGTATATGTTTATCTTATTCTAATTAACATCCTAGAGGCTCATAAGTAAGCTTGGTAACTTAAAATGGAACCTTCATGGCATCTATGCTAAGCCTAAGTATAATGGATACCATATGTATGCATATATAGAAAGTTCCAATTCACTAGAGTTTTGTTGCACTATTTTTCCATCTTCTACATCAACTAGTAAGAGATCATTTTATAGTTCTTCAGTTGTATCTCTACAAGGGTAAAATACACATGCTAAGTGCTAAGCTAGAGCCTTGGTGATCATTTCAATTGAATCCATCACATTGATATCTTCACACTATAGTTTCCACATATATCTAATTCTAGAAGGTGCCCTAAATATTTTGGAACTAGTTAACCACCTACTAACTAGTACAAGGTATATGATAAACCCTCTAGCTAGTACCAAAATTCCAAAATCTCATTCATCATGAAAAATTATTACCCCAAAATGATGTGGATGTCATGCTGGCATGAATCCATACTAACCTAAATAAGGGGCCCAACATTACCCCATACAAAATTTATAGTCCATCCTCAGACTAGCCTATCAAGTTCTTCAACATGTAGAACTTGGGCACACTTTCTTTAAGCTCAGTGCTAAAGCTTTCAAATCCATTAATAGTGAGTTTGAGTTATTTAGTTGTACTATCTATTTTTGTGGAGGAATCACTAAGTGCAAGCACATCAATCTTTTCTATCTCCTTTTAGAAGGCCTCTACATTTGCCTTAGCCTTTTCCACACTCCCATTTAGGATTGCTCCTTGCTCACAAGCCTTACTCTATAGAGCATGAAATAGTGATTCCAAGTTATAATATTGGTCCTTAACTTAGGTGCTTAGTGCATTGACATTTCCCATGATTTACACTCACTCTGATCTACTCATTAATTGCACCTATGGCATCAACTTCTCCTTCTCCTCATTTGCCTACTTAAGGCAAGATTGGTTAGAGAAGCTTTAAAAATGGCATTGGATACATCTATTCCATATTGTATATTTTTAAGAAGGTATTATACCTATTTGATCTCACCAACACGCTATTTTTATAACATGGAGTAGGGGTCTTCTTATTCTTCTTCTTGCACCGACTTGGGTTTTAACATTGGGAGAATCTACTCCACTAGAAAATAGATTTAATCAACCTCAGATAGGTGCAAAGTATTGATGCTAGACATAAGTTATCATTTTTCCTTATCTATATACTCATAGAGCTGCTACATCTTGAACTTAGTGGCTTACACTTCCTCCTAGGCTTATTTATGGAGTTATTTCCATTTTCCCACCCTATCATCATTGATAATTTTTTAATGCATAACCTCAAAGGCTATCTTTATTAACACATTCATAGATCAAAAAAGGTTCATGGAATGAGGGTTTATAAGTAATGAATCATTCCCTTCCTTAATATATTATAGGATTGAAGTGGTTTCCCTCGATGCCTCATAGTGAGGCTCATCCATGTAATTATGAAATGCAAACACAAATTGTTTGTGTTACCTAGTTTTAATAGCTTGGGGGGAGGGGGGGTGCATAATGTCATACATGTAAAGGTATTCATCCCCTATTCCTTCTAAAACTTTTACATTAATCTCAATCCCTAGTCATCCTTATTTATGATGACCATTTATGTTTGTTCTTCCTCTTCACTAGTGCCACCATTTTTTTTGTTACTTTCCTCAGAGGATTCACTTGCTGTATCCTTAAGGGTTTCATCCTCAAAAGTTTCCCATTAATTTTATTCTTCCTCTTAAGTTTTATCAATACTCACCTCTAGGGAGATTATTTCGATGCAAATACCACCTTGTTGCTACTAGGATTCCTCTTTTATCTCCTTTTGCTATTTTAAGAAATTGGTATTGCCTTATTTTTATTCAAGCACCCCTTCAGTACTTGGGCATGCCTCTTGTGTAGATTATTTTTCCTTCCTAGTGGGGGAACTAGGCACTTTTTTGACTACTTCAATGGCTATTCTTGTGATTTTAAGAAACTTTTTAGCCTTTTTATCCTCTTCTTTTTCCTTAGCAATTCTAAACTTATCTTCAAGTGATAGTGCCTTCTCAATGTCTTCCTCACTTAGTCCCATTTTATTCATAAACCTTCTCTTGTCCTATTATATTTATGGAGGTGGTGGGGAGGGTTATTATCTAGATGAAGAGATCATTGGATCCTCTACTTAGTCAATCATAATAGTTTTACCGCTTTAGAGGGAATCCTATATATCCTTGGTTCTTGGATTTTCTTCTTCCTCTTCTATCTATAGGATATATATACCTGCTCTCTCATATTTAGTTTCGTCTACTCCAGGTGCAAGGGTTGCCTCCTTTTCCATTTCTTCCAAAGTTATAGTTGGGAATGTAATTGGTCCTTAATATTATTATTCTTTTTCTTCCTATTGGAGGAAATAGTCTTTAGCATGAAATTTATGTACTTCTTAGGAGCTGAAGGTGTAATTCATTCTCTAGACGTAGTTTTTGACTTAATGTTCTCTATGATATCCTCAATTTCCTCTCCCCTTTTCTGTTGGAGAGTCTTCTCCTACATTTCTATCATAATCTTCCATTCCTTAATGACTAGGAAGGGGAAATCATCATCTTTTTTAGGATCGATGCCCTTCTTGCATGACTTCATTTCATAATAGAGGTTAAATATGCACCCATTTATTATTTATATTTGGATGGGATGGAAGTATATCCTATTGGTATCATCCTCCTCATACTTTATGGCCTTGAATCTAAGGTAAAAAAACTGGCACCTTAACTTGCTCCTATCATAATCCATTATCTTTACCAGGATTTCCAGCTATTATGCATTAGGAATCCTCCTTAGTGCCACCATGAAATATTTGGTAGAAAGTGCATAGGGTAACTTAAGCCATTTGGACATGTTCTCATCTATAAGTACTAGGTGCACTACATAGAAATGTTACATTATGGAAAAGGTCATTGTTACTACTAGGTGTTAGGGGAGTTCTTAATGGATGTGCCATTTAATACCAAAGGCCTTAATATATCTATCATACCACCCTTCCACCCATGTTCTATACTTTTTCAAAAATTTGAGTGGGAAGATGAAGTCTTGATACTTTATCATAGGGGAGTCATTATGGGGTAAGAACACTCAGAGTTTGTCAGCATATCCATCTAGAACATTGATCTCCTCCATCATGATCAAGATCAGCATATATCCCCATCTTAAGGTCTTGTGCACTTTATGGTAGTCATGTTCATTCTTATCAATCTCCTTGGTAATAAATTAGGAAATGTTGAATTTCACCCCTTGTGGCATGTGATGAGAAATGCACAAGTAGGTCTTGATAATGTTAGACTCTAGGCCACTAGGGAATAGCTTAGAGCTAACAAGGTATACTGTGGCCCTCATGTTGGGGTCCTATATATCCTTGATAGGTAATGATAACCCTAACTTGTAGTAGCCCAAGAACTTCATGACCCTCTCAACCTCTACATCATCTTCCATCATCTGTTGTATGTCTTCCTCTATGATTGGAAGCCCTAAGATCCTAATGATGAAGTGCATTGAGATCCTTATGCACTACCTTGAGAAGTAAAACCTATTGCCATGTATGCATGAGATGAATAATTTCACTAATTCCTTTATCTTTTCAATGCTTAGTAGCTTGAAATAGTTGGGTTGCATTGGTGTTCACCAATTTATCTTGGATGGAGATGAAAAAGAGTGTAGTACCCACCTTTATCTTCTTTATTGTGTTAACCATCTAGTCTTGGTTGAGTTCTTACACATTGCTCCTTATATTGTGGTTGTAATGCTTCAATCTACACATGTGTGTAAAGGATACCCATTTCTCCCTAGACCTCAGGGGAAACTTCATCTCTCTATAAGTAAGATTTGTGATTATTTATAGGTATATCACTATGATGATAACACCCTCTACCATTTGTACCTCTCACTTTGCAATGGTTGCTTCTTTTATCATTCACTCCTTCTGCGCATCTTTATATGCTTATGGTGGACTTGTACTTAACATTTTATTTCCCATTCTAAACTAGCTAATATTAAAGTATGGTTGGTTAATCTTTTTGAAGCCCTTAATAGTGATTTGTGCTTCTTCATAGTCATAAAGACTATGACTATGTCTTTGGCTCTCAAGTTTCATGCACTATTAATGACAACCTCATTCTTTTTTAGAATTTAGATTTCTTTATTTATATCTCAATTTCATTCCCTTCACCTACTTATAAATTTAAATTAAAATACAATCTTCGTATTTTTTCAACTGTTGTTGCTTAGGGGTTGTGGATGTTATGGTTTTCACTATGGTATCATTTTATGGTCTGTGTGGCTTTAATTTTGTTTGGATCTCTATGTCTAGTTTGGATTCACACAAGGTTTGTAACCTTTCAAATTTTAATGTTTTCCCCTTTGTACCTTAGTTTCAACTAACTTATTAATAGCTATTGATTAATAGCATGACAAAACATGGATTTCTTAAAATCTTCTAAACCTATGAAATCCATAAAAATCCACCACTAGATTCTCATTTATTATTGATCTTGTTACTTATGTCATTATATTATTAAGTTTCCTTAATAGTTTATTTGGTTAAGTGACAAGTGACTCAAAAGGTCACTTCTTGTTAATTTTTGGGTGGGTACCACCTATATCAATTATCATTCTCTTGTAATTTTTTCAACTTGGTGAGACCTTCACCCTCCATATGGTAACCTAGGAATAATTTTTCATATGTGCATGAGACAGCCTCCTCAGTTCCATCTCTTCTTATTGTTGTGTTTTCTTTCAAGCATGTTTACATTTCTTAGTCTATTTATTTGCACTTTCATGTCTTTTGATTAAGCCTTCCCTACCCCATAAAAATCCTTGTGCTAGTCCTCCAATGCTTCATTTTCTCTACTTATCTTCTTATGTACTAACATCTTGTGTACTTCCCTTTGTCAACTTGTACTCAAATTTTTGAACCTAATAAAATTTATACACCCAAAAACATAGGTATCTAGTTACAAGTGCTTAAAAATCATCTATGCTTGAGTCACCTAACTGGATTTATGCATGTAAGTGCCATAAGAGTTATCCTATAGGCTTTAAAGTGCCATGCTTATTCTCTTAACATAGACAAAAAAACATAAAGATCTAGCTTGCACCAAAATTTATTATGGTAAATATAAAATAATCAACTTGTGATCATGAAGTTAGTGTTTGATAGCACAAGTGTCATTCTATTAACTATAGGGTTTCAATATATTAACATTAAAATGCCTAAGTAATATTTCACCCATCAACATGCACAACTTGCATGTGCCAATTTCCAATATACTATGGATGATATAAGGTGTCATCCACATTATCTATAATTTTCCTAGGTGCTTTAGGTACTTTGATTCATATATAAATACTAGTGCACCTTTGATAAAAACCTTGTGCTTGATGTGATTATCATGTCATAGCTTCTAGCATGCCTTTAATTTTTGTTAGCTCCCTCTTGTTTGGGATTGTGTCTCATCCAAGTGTTCCAAGTATTTTAGGTGTGTACTCAAATATTATTGGTCATCTAATTAAACAATATACATGATGCATAATGAGGGTGCTATAAAATCCATAGTTAAAATGGTCTTTGTGCCAAACACTAATTAAAATTGTGTATCCTTGTTCAAGCACTTGTGCATAGTGTGATAGGCCCATAATACCACTGACACATGAGCATACCAATATTTATGACCAATATGACATATATTTGTGAGGTATGCTCCCAATATATTATTGAATGCCTTAGTGGTGACATTTTCTTCTAGATGATAAGGTGTCATCTTATGGTGTACCACCATATATTCAGTTAGTAGGATCTAAAATATTTCATTGGTAAAGTGTGTATCATGATCATTATTCAAGATCAGTAGGCATCCATAGTGACTAATGATATTCTCATAAATAAACCTTATTGTGGTGGTTTTTATACAATCTTTGATTGACATTGCCTTAGATCACTTGTTGAAGTAATCTATTGTCACTAGAATGTATCATCCACCTATGCACCTTAAATCAGGATTAATAGCCCCAAGAAAGTCAATGGACCATTTTTAAAATGGTTCTTGGGAAAATATGGGGATGAGAAGAATCTCATCCTAATGGTTGGGATTTATTATGTACTAGCAGATGTCACATGATTTAGTGCATTTTTTTGCATTTTAGAATAGGGTTGGCCATTATAATCTTGATTATAGTACCTTGAGTATTGTATCATCTCTAGCATAATGACCTCTATCAATTCCCTCATGCACCTCTTACAAGATTGACTCTTGTTTGTGCTCTAAGATATATCAATATAGGACCTTGTCATGGCTCAACTTATACAGTTCCCTGCTAACGATCTAAAAAGGGGTAGAAAAAATGATGAGTTGTTTCTTTTCCTTAGTCATCATGGTTTTTGGCACAAATCTAGATGTCAAAAATGTGGTGATCTCTACCAAATATTTTGAGATGTGTTAGACCCTATAAAGTTATATGTCTAACATATCATCTTTTATAGGCACTTCCACATTACCAGAGTTGATATGAGATAGATGGTTTTGGATTGATTTTTGTTTCCATAATTTACTATAACATAGAACTAAAACTCTTGAAATAAAAAAATCCATTGATAAATGTGCCCATAGAGAACAGACTTGTTAACTAGGTACTTAAGCACTTAATTATCAGTTAATAAGATGAAGGGAGTCACTAATAAGTACTACCAAAACTTTTGTAGGGCATATACTATTACAAAGTGGCTCACACTTACTTATGGTGTAGTTATACTCTACCTTGGTTAGTTTCTACTTGTGATAGAGATGGGATGGTCCATTTTTCCTTCACCTGGTTGTGCCAAAATGATGTCGATAATAGTACTAGATGCATCAACATGGATATGGAATGGATTTACCCAGTTGGGAAATTGTAATATCAGTGTGCTTGTTATTTTTTACTTCAAGGTCTCAAATGCACCTTCCTATGCTATTCCCCAATAAAATGGGCCATATTTTCATAGGATCTCTTTTATAAACACTAAAATATTGGAATAATTCCTTATTAAATTCATATATTACACATAATGGATAATAAAGTCACAAACATCTTTGTGCATTAATGGGGTATGTATCTAAAGTACGATGGAAATATTTTTTAGATCAATGAGCACACCATTCTTAAAGATGATTTGCTCAAGAAAAATACCAAATGGTGTTGTGAAAACACACTTATTAAGGTTCAAAGAGATTTCAAATTTACTACACATTTCATAAAATAAGGTGAAAGTTATCATAATGATCCTTCACTATCCCATACATAGTCTGTTCATCTAAGTATACTTGGAATAATTTGTGAATGAATTCCTTAAAAGTGGTGATCACCACTCAAGAGAATATAGTTAGAATATTTTTCATCTTGAAGGGCATCACATTATATATGAAACAACCCCATTCTATTGTAAAGGTATTTTTTGGTTGTCCTCCTCCTTGATTTAGACTTGATGGTATCTTGAGAACCCATCAGTAAAGGTTTATATTTCACAACCTATTATTCCATCTAAGACTTTATCAATGAATAGAGTTGGAAACGGGTCGGTTACATAGGTGGAATTCATAAATATGTGGTTGATGAAAATCTAGATGTGCTCATCATTTTTGATGCTGATGAATATGGGGATAACCCATTCAAATTTTTACATAGGCTAGATGACTCCTGTGGATAGCATGCCATCATTCTCTATTTTAACCTTGGCAAAAAGATCAGGGTTCATTTTTTAAGGTTGCTTCTTGATAGGTCTTGCACCATTGAATAACTTGATGATAATATTCTTGAGGGATGGGTGTGTGAATTTAATATCTTGGTAATTCTAGTATAAAAGGTCTTGGAATTCCTTCAAGAGGTCAGCAATACATGATAGCTCCATGTCAGACCAATAGGCACCTAGAGTGGAAATATTTGGTTCCCCCTCTAAATTGATATCTACCTTGTTATATTTTAATGGTGTGATATAGGGCTCATTATTCTCTTTATAAAAAACCTCAACTTGTCTACTAACCTCAATTGTTTCTATTCAAATATGGTTAGCGTCTTCTTCTTCTAGGGTACTATCCTCAACTTGACATACTTTATTTTGCCTATCAAATTATTCCAATTGTGCACATTTTATGTTTCATCATCCTCTTCACTAGAGTCATGGTTAAAGGTTTTATATTAAAATAAAGTCAAGCGTGACAACCTTTTTTCACTAAACATGTTTTTTAGGCACTCCCACAATACTGTAGTGTCCTCAAACACTAACCTTCAAACTACCTATAGTGGTTCAATCAATTCAAGGTTTTGTGAAGGAAAGGAAAAGGTATGAACAAACTACCCCTTAAGTGCATCCCAATTAGTTGTCTCATGGTGTATATCATTTATAATGTACCATTATCATGCCCAAGTACTTAAGATCCAATTAAAGGTGTGTACCCATAGGTACATTGGGTCATTTTCACCATAGGCATTACATGTTTCTTCAAAAAGGCATATATGTGATATGGGTTAAATTTTAAAGAGTAGAATGAGATTTATAATCTTAATTACTCTTCCAAAATATAGTGTAAATTATTTCCTTCACATCTCACCAAGTTGACAAGCTCAATTTTTACTCTACCGACCAATGAGTGATAGTGTTCTTCAATGTATATCCTAGTGTACCCATTCTATCCATCTCTTTTAAGATACGTGATTTGAGGTTATAGAAATAATATTACACTAGATTAATCAATTAATATCTTGGGAGAGATGAAATTTTACCATTACTAAGGTAAAACACTCTCTTTCCCTTCTTTTTGGTGTAAGGGAACAACCTTTTAAAATCATGATCAATATAGACCTAACCTATCTTTACTAGTTTTGGTGCCTTTGTGCATACCAAATGGCATGTTCAACTAGTGGCATAATATTATTCCTTGACCCATCAATAAAAATCAAAATCAATGGTTTCTAAGGCTAATTTTCCATATTACCAAGAGATGACTCCTTGATCATTGGGGTTTAGCATCTCGGCACCTTGTTCCATGATATAACATGTGGTTGATCTCATCCTTAATGTCCATGCTCTTGACCTAGGGGGTCCTTAGTAATTTGAGATGGGTATAACTACCCTTTCTTTTCCATTCTCAAATTTCATAAAGCAAATATCTACATTATTTTCATAACATCATGGCCTTCTTATAAGTACTAGGTAGTTCTCATACTCTATTAACTTGATTACTTCAAAGTAAGAACAAATTTTGGTTCCCATGATATCTATAAATATGCTTTTCAAAATTTTGATCAACTATGCTTGGTTCTTATTAGCCATGAATAGTACATGATGGGAAGGCCTCAAGGTTGGCCTACCCATTTTATCCTAGGCATTCTTGGTCAAGATATTCACCTCAGCACCTATGTCTACAAGGACCTCATAAATAGACCATACATCAATAATGGTATTCATGATGAGTTCTTAGTCATACTCTACATTATGTGTATTTCAAACTTATCATGCCCTCTCCATGCATGGCATATCATCCTCAACTTATTTTTGACCATCATGTTCTAAGAGCAAGTTATTCAATAGGGAAAACATTCCTTCTATTTGTAGGAGGTGAAGGATCTCATTTAATTCTTGTATTTAACTTCCTAGTTATCCTACTTATTTTGAGAGGTAGCAACCTATGCTTTTAGGTATCAAACTAATTATATATCCCATTGAAAGTTTTAGATTACACTCATGGCCTACTACAATACATATTTTTGGCATGATAGGTCTAGGTAAGGTGTAGATTTTAGTTCAAGTCACACTATGAATTTAGTAAGACCCTTACTCTCATATTCTAAGTGTAAATCAGGTATTGACACAACTACTAGCTAAGTGGTGAATCCATTATATCTAGGTAAGGTGTAGCTTTTAGTTCAAGTTATACTATGAATTTAGTGAGACCCTTACTCTCATATTCTAAGTGTAAATTAGGTATTGACATAACTATCACCTAATTGGTGAATCCATTATGAGTAGTCTCCTACACTTTGACTATCTCTGTGCAATTTGGTTATGCCTTTAGGGTCTATTTTTCCATTTTTGGCTCATGCTTGATCATTCCTACACCTTTGTCTACACTAAGCCTACCTTAGGTCAAATTTTTATACAAGTCATGGCATTCTTTGACCTTATGGGATCTGAAATAATACCCACATGTGGGATGTGTAGGGTAGTTTTGTTGATAATGCTCTATCAAGCCACACTTATAGCATGAGTGTGATGGGAACTTTCCACCACCACATCCTCCACCTCTCCCTCTAACACCTTGTTTCATCCCAAATCCTATATTTTTTTAATTATATCCTTTATTTCCTTGGTTAGCATACCCTTTAACTATTGTAATGGCCTATCATGCACTAATTTTTATGTTCTCATGTATTTCATCAATCACTCAATGATCAACAATGGTATGGGTGTAGTTATCACACAACTAACAATAGATGGTTGTGTTGACTTGGATGGCACATTATAACAAAGGGAAGTTTTATATGTCATGTGCCTTTAAATATAATTCATAGCTTAGAATCGAAGTATGCACATTCCTTCATGGGTAGTTAGTCCTATTATGGCCTTTTGCTTCATAGTCATTACACCTTAGTCCATTTCAAGCATCATACACTGAGCTAGAATTAAGATTTTAGAGGTGAGAGGCCATAGATGAAATATATGCCTCCATAAATGGGTTGATCCTAGTATTTTCACTTTTGACTACCTAGGCTCTGAGCATGGATTCAAAAACATCATGAGGGTCTATCAAAGTCTTCATGGAAAGCTCTCTTTAGAATGACATTAACAGCTCTCCAATAAACCATTTTGTATGCTAGTAAGGGTGAATATCATATGGGAGATTTGATATGAGTCTTTAAACCTTACATAATATAGGCACATTATTTTTGAGTCTCTGGGTAATCTCTTTTAGTGTAGTGATGTTCTATTTTTCAAACTCTAGAATGTTAAATTCTTTCAAAAATACATCTGTCAAGATATCATAGTCAACCATACCATGGTTAGGATCAAATTTCCAATATCAAGTGTGGGTATAAGCAAGTATAGTGGTCATAAATTAGGTTAACTTGCACTTTTATTGGGTTACGACCCATGGATGCCACTATAGTTCACATTTTATCACATTCTCTATGACATTCTCCATGCCATGATACTCTAGTAAGTGCATGGCCATTTCATAGTATATTTGATGTGGGGGTAGTTGGGATGTGAGGTGCTTTTCCCCCTAATGTTTGTATTAGTTGTGATCTTCTAATGCCTAGAACACATGGGTTAGGCATTGGTCCCATCATTACTACTAGTGATATTAATGTTGATGGCACTATAATACTTGTGGTGTCAAACCACTTCTTATGGGCTATTTCTCACTTTGCCTCAATTTTTATTGTGAGATCTATCACCTAATGGTCTAGAGGTAGTTGTGATCACCCATTTATATGAAATAATATGTTTATTCACAAATTTACACTCCAAGTCTTCAAAACATCTAATATATATGTAAACAATAGGGTCAGTTATTACTTCTATATATTATTCAAGTGGGAGATCCAACATGTGAGAATGCACTATAGGTTAAAATGGGGTAGGCATGTCAAGCAGATATTTAGTCACTAAATTCTATAGGAACCTAATGAATTCCACACCTATCAAATGTTGAGCTCAATTAATCATTTCATTATCTTTCTCATCCTCGTAATGTTGTATTTCAAGAGATCCTTCCCCATGCCCTTCCCACTCACTATAGGTTCTCTCATCACTTATATGTTTTAGATCTTCCATCAGTTTATAATGTATTTTTTTATAGGTCTATCTTCTGAGCTCTCAAGTGTAAATTTTCTCATCCTCTTCCATTGTGCCTTACCTATATATCCCCTTCTCTCTATTTGTGATGTTCATATGTGAAAGGACTTTAGCCTTCCATCCCTAAATTTTCAAAAATGTAATCCACCATTAACACTTTAAGATCTACACTAAATTAATTCAAAATCATTCCTCTAGGGTTGTGTAATAACTAGTACTCTACTTACTCAAGGCATGCATATGTTTAGACTACGAACTCAAGTATCTAGTTATATAGTTCTCCTTACCACCATTTATCTCCTAATCTAGTCCAAGTGGAATCCAAATTAATAACCCTCTTTACGTTCTCCTTTTTCCACTCATAACATTTTCAATTTCTCCTCCTTTGATGGGTTGAATATACAGTTAACCATTGGTACACATGCTTAGGTAACTCATAGAAAAAGACTTCGTGCAAAGCATCATATATGTTTTTATGAACCCATTTTCTTAGATTTTGTCCTTTACATGTTGGATTATTTAACACAAATATATCTTCCACTTATTTCATCTAGATCTCAATGTTTTTGAGGGATATTTGGTACATCATTATTCCATACCATTGAAATAAAAAAATTCAACATGAGTCCAAAAAATAGAACCAAAATGTTGTAGAAAAAGGTACACAAGGTTGTCTTAGTTGTTTTTGGACTTATTACAACCATGCACAAACATGGTACATTCCCTCTTCAATCAACATTTTACACTTAGTTGAATTTACATCAATTCACATAAGGCCTTATTTGCTCACATGAAGTGAAGCTGAGAAGGAACCAGAGCCCACATTAGGTTAGTTCTGTCATGGCACAAGGTTTCATGTATGGGACTCAATCAATTCAAAGAAGGCTTTAGGTAGGTCCATAGGCACAAACCTTATATGGGATAATTCTAGTGGCCTATAGGTGTAATCCTTTTGGTGGATCAATCTTAGAGTCATATGGCAGCAATCCTTTCTTAAACTAACCCTGTCATCATATAAGCACTTGAAGGGTCAAAGGGTTGATTTATTTTTAAGGACTCATTCTAGGCTCATGCTCCTAATAAGGATAGGAACACTTGGCATAAAATATATACACATTCTCTCTACATGTTTATGATGACATCATCACCTATTATATGTATTCCATTAAAAATGAAAATTAGAAGAACACATAAACCTTAATATAAATGTATTGAAATTATGACATCATATCAATTATACATCCCAACATCAATATAATAGATGCATAAACCAAACATGTTATATATTAAGGCAGTTATCTTCTTCATTAAATAAGTTTAAAAAAGTAGATTTATCATTCATAACATTCAAAATAGAGTATATGTTTAGTTCATTCTACTTAATGGCCCAAAGGCTCTCAATCAAGCTTGGGCACTTAAAAATGGAGACTTCATGGCATACATGCTAAGATAAATCTAGTGGTTTTTGGATGTATGTATATATATCAAGTTATAATTTTTTAGAGCTTTACTACACTATTTTCCTATCCTCTACATCAACTAGTTCAAGCTCTTTTTATAGCTCTTTAGGTGTATCTCTACCAAGGTATAATGTGAATGTCGAGTACCAAGATGGAGCCTTAGTAATCATTTCAATAATATCCATCACCTTGTGAGCTTTATGTTATAGTCACCACATATCTAAAATCCTAGAATATGCCTTGAAGATCTAGGGACCAATTAGTTACCTACCATCTGGTGTAAGGTATGCATTGAGCCCTCCAACTAGTGCCAAATTTCTAAAATGTCTATCATCATACAAAATTATTGGATAATGTTGATGTGTATTTCATGCTAGTACAAATTCATACTTACCAAAATAAGGGGTCCAATAGGTGAGGATAAATTTACCATCATACATAATTGGTAGATTCATAAAGGCCTTATAATAATTATTTGTAGTCATTGGAAAGGTGACCAAGGCCATATCCTTGAGTAAAGATAACTTACAACACACTCAAGAATATTTGGAAAGAGTGACCTACATGGATAGTAAGTGTATAAGGCTTATTTTTTTAATTCATAAATGCATGTTCTGGTAGCTTAAGCTCATGCCTATGGTAGACATAAACCTATACCGTACTTATGCTAGGAATGTGAAGACTTCAATTTAAGAATGGATGGTTGTAGTATATATAGTGATTGATCCTTTGGAGAATACAAAGGGGTATATGTTAACCTATTTAAAAGAGGTTAAAATCACTATATTAATTCACCTAGATGGCACCTTAATGGATAGATATAAATTTAATGTTTTTTTTGGTCCAATTTAACTAAGTAATATGAAAAAGGTGGAAAATGCCAACAAGATTTGGGCCCAGGTGATTCTAAAGTTACACTCAATCCAAAACTAACATTATTTATGTGTTAAAGTTAATATTTTCCATGGAGGTCCCACTAAAAGTCTAAACATAGTTATTCTCTAGGATACATAATCTTCTAGCATCCATCTATGAATCTTGCCAAGCTAGATCAGGAATTTCATTTAGTTGAAACTGAGGAGGCATGCCCCAAGAAATTAGGAAGTTATCCCAAAAATACCTTTAGCACTTTCTCTTAGTAGGTTGGGGAAGATATTTTTAGTAGGATGATAGGAATATTCTATTAAGTGTTGTTATAAGTAAATTTTGGGGCCATCATGGCCAATGATGGGAATTTCATGCTACTGGGAGGTGAATCTCATCATTATTTATATATTAGTTTTCATTCTTATAAATGGGTTTGAATTTTTATGCAATAAAAGCCTTTGTTAAAATGAATGCAATATTTACTACTTTTCTCAATGGTGTTTTTGTCTTCATAGATGCTATCCACTAATTCATATATTTTATGAATACATGCCAGTGTTAAATAATAGATAACATGTTTTAACACATATGATGAATGTAGTAGTTAAAATTTTCCTTTCTATTCTAATTAATATAATAACTCTTTTTTTTCCCTTAGGAACACTCATTAGTCTATGTACTTGATGTTACACAATAACATTGAAGGTCATGTGTGTGATTTGCTACAATCCCCTCGTATGTGTTTATATTTATGGAAGAGTTTATAGATCAAGAATTGTCACTATATCATTAGACTTATTCCTTATGTGATGATATTTTTTAACATTTTATGAAATTGGTACATAATGTTATAATTTTGGTTGGGCACATGCCCATTCTTGAATATTAGTGTCTTTCATGAACTAAGAATTTATTTTCTACCTTACCTTACATTCTCTTTTATGTTTATTTTGAAATTGAACTACCCTTTCCCATCCATTATAAAATTGGTGAATTTAAACCTAATATCACTCCAAAACTAATATTATACTATGAGCTAAGACCTATTCTATCAAACTAAGTATTGAATCCTTGGTGGTAGTGTTTCATCTCCCAAAGATATATTTCAATAATGTTATATCATGGAGCCTAATACCTATAACCTATGAATTTTATTTCTCTCACATAAATCATAAAATATGAGGATAAAAGTCCCTTATTATCACCCACATCTCTTTTGGGAACCTAATCTCATAGGTTCTCCATAAGATTGGATTTTGGGAATGACAAGTATTTTGAGGCATCTTTTTGTTAATTGGTGGTTGAGGATTAATGTTTCCATTGGCATATATAAGAGGAAGAGGGATGTAAGTCTAGTTTGGTTAATTCATGATTACTAAAGGATGTTTATTATCCAATTTTAAAATATGGTTTTGCATTTGAGAATTTGATTATATAATAATCTTGAAAAAGGACCATTTTTTAAAACATTTATGTAAGAATTTTTTATGAGTGTAGAGAATTATTTTTGATGATTAATTAATGTTAATGATGGTTTCCCCAACTATTGTAATGTATGGGGGAAGCTTGTTAATACTTCCACTCTTGTTTAGAGTATAAATGGTGTTGTCATCAATTTTATTAATAAGTTGGGTGGGGTCTTATATATTTTAAGCTAGGTAATGTTGAGCCATGTTACATTAGATAAATATATGATTATGTTGGGAAAAATTAAACCATGAGTAACTTTCATAAATGGTGGAAAAAGTGGGGATGAAAGATCAACCCATATAAAACATAAAAGGGTTTTGGCAAAAAAGCAAGATTCTAAGAGGTGACATCATGGAGAAGAAGACTAAAAATATGAAGTAAGATAAGATGGTTCATAGTAAATATATGATATCAATAAATATTATATAATTAGTTATTAGATCTTAAAAAAACTATATTGAATTTCCCAATACATTAAGCTACTAAGTTTGTAAACTAGATTGTATCATGATGGCTGATATAGTTTGGTAAAAAGGCAATACTAATAGTAGCTATGTTAAATTATTGTATATATTTAGTTGATATAGTAGGAAATATCTTCAATTAAATTAGATTATGTAGTTTCATATAAATTTAAAAATATATCAAGTTGGCTGATACAATTATAAAGAGACATAAAACTATACCTGGTTAGCCATTGAATCTATCACACACATAATTCTATCTAGGTGATCGATATCATCTATAAAGAAAATAATATAATAATCTAAATTATTAATATAAAAAACAAGAATATATCACTAAGTTGGGTGTGTTTGATTTGTATTCTCTTAGATATATTGATCCTAGGCATAAATAGTGAACAATGCCCAAAGGGAATTGACTATGGAGGATTACACCATCCTATATCTACACCATCCCTTTTCTAAGGTATGTTGATAGTAACTTCTTGGGTCTAACTTAATACTAATGAATTAAAAAATCAAATAGATTAAAATCCTCCAATATGCTTAAAAATAAAACCCTAGGTGTTTCTAATGTACCTTGAGGCACATGGAAACTAAATTCTTTATATAAGGTTTTTAATGGGTTGACTATTATAGTAGTACCTCTCACACCACTTCTCAACTAAAAATAATGATCTCTTGACCTAGAATGATAGTTATTATGAGTTTTAAAATTATAAGAATATAGTTATAATACGATAAACAAAAAAAATTGATTCAAATAAAAATCAAAATTTACAACATGCAATAAAATTAAAAAACACTTAAAACTATATCAAACTGGTCAATATAGTAAAAAATTAAAAGTTGTTCAAACAAACCTATATTGGATTGGTTGATGTAGATGATAAAAAATACATAATTATATTGAGTTATCTAATAAATTCATGAAAACACATAGAAATGTATTGGGTTGGTCGATATAGTTAGAAGAATATAGTAAATTATATTAGTCTAGTCGATATAATTTCTAATATTAATGAATTGTATCAAGCTAATTGATATATCTGAAATAAAATATTCATGATGATTTTTATGATATTTCTAAGAAGATAAAAGGATAAACATGAAATTAATCCAACCAAAAGTGGAATAAGGTTCATATCAAGTTCACCAAAATGTATGCATTGGCTAGGATGCCCTACAACTATTCTCTTTCTCTTAATATACTAGGACAAAAATAAGGTCAATCAAATAGATCTTGCATATACTTGGATGAGTAGGTAAGGATCAAGCAAATACTTATTTATATC